>PVIU01017414.1:0-42073 GCA_004026605.1 Ondatra zibethicus
TTCACATTTTCACGCTGCATTCTGTGCATACAGTGCTTCACACTTTCACGCTGCATTCTGTGCATACAGTGCTTCACACTTTCATGCTGCATACTGTGCATACAGCGCTTCACACTTTCTCGCTGCATTCTGTGCATACAGCGCTTCACATTTTCACGCTGTATTCTGTGCATACAGCATTTCACACTTTCACGCTGCATTCTGTGCATACAGCGCTTCACACTTTCACACTGCATTCTGTGCATACAGCGCTTCACACTTTCACGCTGCATTCTGTGCATATAGCACTTCACACTTTCACGCTGCATTCTGTGCATACAGCGCTTCACACTTTCTCGCTGCATTCTGTGCATACAGCGCTTCATTTTCACGCTGCATCCTGTGCATACAGCGCTTCACACTTTCACGCTGCATTCTGTGCATACACTTCACACTTTTGAAGCAGTTGTCCATTCATTTGCCTGTTCTGCACTCCCCAAAGAAAGCTGTGTCACCTCTTTGTCCCCACCACTTGATAGTGGGGAAAGGTGAAGCCACAGAAACTAAGTTCATGGTTCAAGGTCACAGACCTAGTGAGTACAGAACCAGAAGTCAAAACTGGTGCCCTGACTCCCAGGAGCCTGTATTGTTCCTATGCAACTGCTGTTTGGATCCCACTACTCAGGGGAGGAAGGAACAAGCTACAGGGACAGGGACAGATGGTAGTCAAATCTACATTAACTGGAAACCTTTTGCGCTCTCTCTCTCTCTCTCTCTCTCTCTCTCTCTCTCCCTCTCCTCCTCCTTTCCAGCCTACAGAAGTCAAAAGTGGATAGTACAGAACACACAGGGAAGACGCCATGATCAGCAGGGAAGAGGACACACCCCCTTCCATTTCCTCTGACCATCAAGGCTGCAAATTTTTTCTCTACAAAATCACCTGCATCACTTTTCCAAGGAGCTGCATGTGAGCCAGAGGCCAGACAGGCCACAGCCGTTCCTCCACACCTCTCACCTCTCCAGAGCAGGGAAGGGGACACTCTCTGGTCCATGCTCCTTACTCAGGGCCAGGGCTCTGTCTGCATTTTTCCCTCTCTCACCAATGTGCCCAAAGGGAGGCCAGACTCCTCTAAGTTTGTCAGGAAAACCAACAGAATCCCCACTTTCCTGCACTTACACCTAGCCTAAGGTCCAAAATGGGGAAAGAAAATCCAGAAGTGTTCTTAAAGTAATAGGATGCCCTTAATCAACCAGCGTTTTAAAGTGCTTTTCATGAAACAAACCTCGGAGTTCAAGACCATACGGCTTGATAACTCAAGTGCAGAATTTCAGTGCAGAAGTCACAGGTCATGAAGCGGCTCCCAGGCAGGAAACACTATGCCAGGGACAGGGTGGTCCCCCAAGAGAAACTGAGGCAACGTTCCACAAGCAAGTGTAGTATCTAAAGAGTCCTGGCACACATATTACACATACATGTGATGAAAGAAATAATCAACTTATACAAAGCTTTCTACATACAAAAAAAAAAGGTTTTCATATCATCAGCAGTAACAGGGATGAAGGAGACTCAACCTAGCTACAGAGGAGTGATTAGATAAATTACTGCATGTCCATGTGACCCAATGCTAGAAACACCAGGCCTCAGACTTCAAATGAATATTTAATCCAAGTGGAGTCACCGAGCATAGAAGATGGGGAAACGCTTTTCTCTTTCTAAGGCACACACACAGACAACAGGTGAGGAGGAACATGGACGTGGTAAGGAACACATCCGGGTGGTAAGCGACACAAAATTTTTACTTTCTATTTGAAGTTTGTCTTCTGTTACCATGGGTTTGAGGACAAGTTCTTACTGTGTTGCCCTGGTTACATGGAACTCCCTATGTAGAAGAGGAATGGGAAGCCAGGGTGGGGAGGCAGAACTCTGAGACCCACCCCCCTGCCTCTACCTCCCAAGTGCTGGGGTTAAAGACTGCAGGCCACCACGCCCAGTCTTTCCCTTCTTTTATAGTAAAAGGAAGGCTGTCTGAAAGGCAAATATAAGTAGCACGCTCATTTTAAATGGGGATCTTCAAAAACCACTTTCCCACTAGCTTATGATGTTCATTTACATATTTTTAATTGAAAAAAATATAAACATTTATCCTTGTAAGGGTATTAAAGCATACACATCATGATGTTGAATAAATTCATTGTACAATCACCACTGAGGTCAATTTCCAGAAGTTTAACACCTCATATTGAAATTCTACACTGTACCCAGCAAGAAGTTCCAATCCCATCTCCCCTGGCCAGCAGTATGTACCTTATCTCTATGATTGTGGCTAAGATGGTTATCTCTTATTAGTGAAATCCTCCAATTATTTTTGTGTTTGGCATATTTCACCTAACACAATATAATACACAAAATTTCCTTCATTGTTAAGCCTGAATAACAGTCTATTATGGTATGTATATATGCACAAACATATGTATACCATATTTTATATTCATTTTAAAAATATATTTCAAACTTAAATAATGATAAAATAGGACCCAGCCATGATAAGACCAATAAAGGCCCAAGTCTCAGTAGTTTACCCTACGGAAATACCTGGTTCCAAGAAAGATCACAAACTGGGACCACCCAGGAACAGATCATCCAAAGGAAATTCCTAACGTTCCAACCATTGTAGACAGGATCACCTGCCAGCACACACCCATTGCTTTTCACTAGGACACCCCTAGACAAATGTCAGCCAATCAGGGGTCTTGACCCCTAGAAATCCCTCATCCTAACCTCTGCTGTTATAAAAACCCAACCCCAACTGAGCTTGGGACTCTCGAATACATTGGACACACGGAGAGTCCAAGTTCGAACTTAAATAAGAATAAAGGCTCTTTGCTTTTACATACAGGACTGGGTCTCCTAGTTGGTTTTTGGAGGTCTCCGTGATCTGGGCATAACAATAAATACTTTCATAAACAAGTGGCTCCAAATTTAGTTATTCAGGAGCTGAATACATATGTCATTTGCATGAGCAATTACAATGCAGAAATCAGAATAGCAGCTGCCTCCAGTGCAGGTGGTCACAGGGGCACCAGGGACTTTATGATCCGATAGGATGGTTTTGCAGCCCTGATGGGTGTAGATTACACACAAGCATGTATTTGCCCTTTGTCAAATTGCATGGAGTTGTATGCCTAAGAGCTGCAAATTTCATGTATGTGTAAATTACATGTCACGTTTTAAAAGAGAAAACATCCCCCCAATCCTGTAAAAGAAGACACAAACTAGGAATTTCTGAAAGACAAAGTGTATTCTGCAGTTCAGTTGCTGATGCTCACTGCCATTTTCACTTGGGGACCGTGGGTGGGTCTCTAGTGCTCCTAAATTTCAGCCCAGGCTCCTTTCTCTTTCCTGTGTAAGTGCCACTGTGCCGAGGAAGGTCTGTTAGAGACACCGTGGGCTAACCGCCTATCCTGTCAGCACACCTGCCAAGCCTGATGGGTGGTGTGGAGCAGGACAGTCCTCCGCCCAGGAGCAGAAACCAGGCGCACCTGGTTGCAAGTCAGACTCAAGGACAGGTATCAGGTGCAACAAGGCTGAGTCTGGGGCCGTCACCTAACCCAAGAACAAGGTCTCCGGAAGGACCCAAGGCAACGTGAGGTCTGAAGTGAAGGGAACAAGGCCGTGGCCCTTATCAGGCTGACAGTGAGCTATTACTGTGGCATTGAAAGTGGCTGAAAACCGTGAAGTGAGGAATAGTACTTCTTCCTATTAACCGTGGCTACAGGACTCTACTCTGTGACAAGTTTAACAACAAGTTTATCCCACACCTAGACATGATGAGTTTCTGGTTAAACTATTTGAGCCACTCCCTAAGTCAGAATATTATTTTTTTTTTGGTCAATTTGCTAGTAAATTCGCCTCCACCCTGCCTAACCTCTGCAGGGGCCCGACGAGGACAGTCAAACTTCTTATCTTAAAGAGTTCTTGGAAGTACAAAACAGCTGTACCTAAGCCCAAAGGCAAACCAGAAAAGAACAGCCAGGGCCTCACAGGCTTCCCCTGCTCCCTGTTCTATTTTAGAAAAGAAAGCAGGGGACACGGGAGAACTTGCCACTTACAGATGCACTATCATTTGAGCTGAAGACTCACTAATGCCAGCTCTCCCAGGGAATGGCTCCCATGGAGCCCAGAACCTGAAACAACAGGCCAAAAATACTCTTCCTAGGGTCCCTGAAAATAAGCAACGCCATGCCCTAGGGTCCCTGAAAATAAGCAACGCCTCGCATTCTCAACCCTGTAATCACAAGGCTGCGCTCCACCCTCCCATGCTCAGCCCCTCCTGCTTCCAGGGAAAATCTACCACCAGACCTTCCGTTTTCTGGTTGCTGTTCCAACTTAGTGTCCCCAAATGTCCCAGTTTCATTTCTCCAGTTACCTTAGGAACTTCCAATCCAGGATTCCCACTCTGAACATCTCCCATCCCCAAACACCTCCTTAGGCCTCCACTCGCCTAGCTCAGCGCCAAGGGCGAGGTGTGGATGGAGCCTCATTTGCCTGAGCTCTATGATAAGGAGTCCACCCTTTGTCAACCCGTGGGACAGTGAAATCGGCCCAACATGTCATGACCAATGAAAATCTCACCAACCTACTCCCATGAAAATATTATAAATAAAAAAAATAAAATAAAACAGAGCTGCGTGTAGAGGACTGTGATCGCAGCACCGGGGAGGCCGAGGCAGGGAGTATATGGGTTCCAGGACAGCATGGCAGAAATCCCATATCAAAACAAGAGTTGCCCAGCAGTGGTGGCGCATGCCTTTAATCCCAGCACTCAGGAGGAGGCAGAGGCATGTGGATCTCTGTGAGTTAGAGGCCAGCCTGGTTTACAAGAGCTAGTTTCAGGACAGGCTCCGAAGCTACAGAGAAACCCTGTCTGGAAAAACAAAAACGAAACAAAAAAGTAACGAAAAGCGCACAAACAAAAATCTAAAAACAAATAAAGGCAGCTAAGACCTAAGTTATATAAGATACACAGCTCTTTCTAGGGGCAGAACTGTCAACCTAGCTCTAGGGACCCTGCACCAGTCCTGATCTAAATACACAGGCTGTTAAGACAAATCCGTGTCTCGAGATAGACGACCCCTTTGCGCTAACAAATGGTTATTTTTCTTCTCAGGATGGATTTCAAAATCACTTTGGCACAAAAAAGCCACTCCAGTGATAAAGCAGAAACCGTGTTACTTGATTGAGATAACTCTTAAATGTTGCCATTGTCCTTTTAAATGCATCTGTTCTCACAGCTTCACTGTGCAACTTGGTGGTTGTACTAGGAACAGAAGGATCCCAGAGTCTCTGGGAGTAGCAAAAGCAAATCAAATCAAACCTAGTTTGCAAGGCCGAGTTTGAAGCCTGCCCCTCTACCCATCTGGTCGCCTGCCTTTACCTCTGGAGACCTGAGCTGCCCACTTTGATGACAAGGGCATACGGAAGAAGAGGCAAGGGGCTGCCTCATCTTGATGAGATCTAGATACAAGCATCCTGCTGTTGCTTTGTCAGCACCATATTAATACGCAGCTGCAGTTACCCAGGCTGCTTATGCTGCCTGGGCTGGAGTGAACTGTACCGGCCAATCAGACAGCCTCTCCTACCTACTCTGGCTGCAAAGGAGTTTCATATGAATTTCCTTTCACTGATTTTATTTTAGTGTGTGTGTGTATGTGTGTGTGTGTATGTGTGTGTGTGTGTGCATGCCCCCCACACACATGCATGCATGTGTACAAACCACATTGTGCAGGAGTTGGCTCTTTCCTTCTACCATATAGGTTCAGGGGATCAAACTCACGTTATCAGACTTGGTGGCCAGCACCTTTACTTCATGAGCCTTCTTGATGCTCCTCTTGAGTTTTCTTAAACAGGACCTAAACAATTTGAAGGTGGGGGCTATACCAAATAAAACAATGATGCCTTATCTTGTAAGATCACCTTGGTGTATATTCAAGGCTGACATCGGCAAGGAGAAAACACGATGTGTGACTTTCTGGGTCTGGCTATCGCCCTCGGAATGACTGCTTCCAGATCCATCCATTTACCTGAGAATTTCATAATTTTGGTTTCCTTAACAGTTGAATAAGACTACGCTTTGTAAGTGTACCACACTTTCACTATCCATTCGTCAGCTGAAGGACATCTAGGCTATTTCTATTTAATGGCTATTTGATCAGAGGAGCAATGAATATGGATGAGCAGTTATCTCTGGAGTGTGTGGCCAAGGCGGACAAAGCCGGATCATGGAATAGATCTTCGTCTATCTTTTTGAGGAACCTCCACGCTGATTTCCACAGTGGCTGTGCCAGTTTGCACCCACAGCAGCAGTGAATAAGTGTTCTTTTCCCACATCCATGCCAGCCTTTGTGACCATTTGTTTCACAGATCCTAGCCATTCTGATTAGAAAAAGATGAAATATCAAAGTAGTTCTAATCGCATTTCCCTGAGAGCTAGGGATGGTGAATTTTTTTTTTAAGTTTGCCAGCCATTTGTATTTTGTGTTGAGAACTCTCTGTTCAATTCTATGACCTATTTTAAAATTGGGTTGCTTGCTTTCTTGATGCTCAGTGTTTTAAGTTATTTGTATATTCTATATCCTAACCCCCTGTCAGATGTATAACTGGTAAAGATATTTTTCCCATCCTAGAGGCTGCCCATCCCTTGAACCATGGTGTCCTTTGCTGTATGTAATCATTTTAGCTTCCCGGGGTTCCATCTATTAACTGTTGGTCTTACTACCTGTGCTTTTGGGGTCCTTCTCATAATCTTTAGGTATATGTGTAGCATTTAAAATACCCACAAAGTTCAGAAAATAACTAAGGAATCAATGGGAGATTTCAAGACGGGGAGATAGAACACAGTGGTATAAAGGGTTGAAAGCGACTAAAAGGTACAAGAAGGATTTAATGGGGAGGCAGAGAGAAGGGCAGAGCAGATGATGGAATGGGGGAGGGATAACTAACATTAATGACATTTTCTCCTACCATAGAGGTTTCCTAATACATACACATATGTGGAGTTTAAATGGCATTATCCTATAATGGGCGACGATGCTCCTTTAGCCACCACAGGATAATAAATAAAAAGCCTAGTGTTAAGAATGGTTACCTCCTTTGGGGTTGTTGGTCAGGGAGGTTTCACAAACCCCCAAACATCAGACTATTGCCAGGGCCCTCGTTATTCTCCGTAACTTCACAGGAAGACCCTACGGCTTAAGACACCCTACACATGAGTCATTGGGAACTCAAGCTGGTACTGGCCAAGAAACTTTATTCCTACCGACCAGCCTTCACAGTCCTGGAAGGTGCTAGTCACACTTCCTGGGGGAGAAAACAAATTACCAATCATATCTAGTTGTGAACCTGATGAGTTGCATCGAAGACCAACCTGAAAAGATGTTCCCACTGGTGCACTTGTGGCACGAATGTCATAGGAGTAACCAGTGACTTTCAGACTGGATTTAAGTCCCATTTGGCAAGATGAAACCAGTACTTGGCACCATTATCAGGCCAAAAACCGATGTAGAGATAGGTCACAGGCACCAGGGGAAAACCTATTACTGTGACTCTGTTAAACATATGTCATATATTAAACTGACTCTTAATGACTTACTGGTATACCTGTAGATCAGTGCATCTTTCAGCCCCAATCAGAAAAGCATTCTTTGGCAGTAGATGAACACAAAGACCCAAAACTGATCCGGGCGCAGAAGATAAGAGACTATGGAGTGCTCGGCTCTAAACAGGACATCTATACCACAGTGCTTCTCCCAGGGCTCAGGAAGAGGGGACAGAAAAGAGTATAGCAGTCTGAGGCAATGGATGACGACAAGGAAACCATGCTTTCTGGATACAGCGGGCAGCTGCACATAAGAAATCAAAGTGGTTAAAAGACAGTATGCCCAAGACCTATGTACGCTCAGGACAGACAAAACTCCAGCATGGAGAAGGGAGGTACTAGCAGTTGGTAGCCGCTGGGAGAGACAAAGTCCTGTTTCTTTAAGAATGCAACCCATGGTGGTCTGAACACTCTTCAGTGGAATGCCACACATCCCAGAGTATGTGAACAGCACAAATTGCACTTGGTGGGTTTAAAC
Organism: Ondatra zibethicus; assembly: GCA_004026605.1. Taxonomy (NCBI): domain Eukaryota; kingdom Metazoa; phylum Chordata; class Mammalia; order Rodentia; family Cricetidae; genus Ondatra; species Ondatra zibethicus. The sequence continues at coordinate 8,113 of PVIU01017414.1, forward strand.
ACTTTTTTTTTAACAAGGAAGACACACAGAGTGGTTTGGGTAGGGATGGAACGATGTATGGAGGAGGCATGGGGGGGGGACTGAGCGTGATTAAATATATTGTTTGAAACTCTGAAAGAACGAAGAAACATAAAGGACAAAAAAGATAAATTACGTCATTGACAATGACTGTAGATCTCTCTAGAAGAGAAGCAAAATGAACAAAAGAAAATGGGTCACTAGAGGCAACCAGAGTCATTTATTCTTTATTTTGCCTGGCAGTCTAATGAATTTTGGCTTCCTGGACACTGACCAGACCCAAGGCAGAAAATTTAAAGGCAAACTCAACAAGCTGGTTATTTTAATTCCATTTCGTCACTGCTATTCAAGAGGTTGGGTAGACACGCTGCATACACGCCGGTTATCAATTCTCTGGTGAAAAATAATGAAATCAGATATGTGACCTAATTTTTTTTTTAAAACTCAAGTTCTATCACACATCCAAGGATCTCCAAAGCTCATAGGAATAGTCCCCACAAATGGCTCAGGGCTGGGCAAAGTCAATTCCTATTGATTTGTGTGACACTGTGAAATATTTTGAACATCACTATCATGGCCAGCCCTGATTGCCTAGCACAAGACAGAGATAGCCACAGGCTGCCAAGAATGTTGCACTATGTTTTGCAAACTATATTTCACAAGGTAGAGAAATACACACTATGGACAGATATTGTTTAATGAGATTAGCTTTTAAATTTAACAAAAAAAGATTTTGTTTTTAAAAGGACAAGCTTTACTTGTTATGAAAACTCACTGGTGTGGGCCACTTGTATCCAGATAAAACTGAAGAAAGTAACCTTTATTTAATCTCCAGGGTGACTACCAGAGCCACAGGACTCATGAGAACAACTAATACAAATCTTTTTTAAAACATGAAGATACCCCTAGGTCTCAATGGCATGGTATACTGGGAAATTTGCAGGGTTTATTGTCTACAGCTTAATAAGACAGTGAAGGAGTTACATATCCACCCAGGATCTCTTCCCCCTCCCGCACCATGGCCACCTCTATCACCCCACTCTACACCCCCACTACACCATGACCACCTCGGTCACCCCAAACCAAACAAGGAAGAGTAGAAAGAAATGAAAACCAAATTATCACTAACATCCAGCAGAGTGCGCCCCCTCTCACAAGTACTCCCATACTGGAAATGACATCACACTCTATGCCACAAAATCAGTTTTAAGAACTCCTCTGTTACTAGAAAGAGGTGTAGATACGATCTGCATGTATGAGGGACAGGCTTGGAAAGAAGCAAACTGACAAAGTACCATTTAAGATGCTCAGCAAGCCACCTCAGTAAATAAGGAAATAGACCGACCAACCACAGGATTATACCTTTGCGGCTCCCCAAACAACCTGCTTTACCGGGCAACCTAAAGAGAACTCAAGTGCAGATGCACCACTGAAGAGAACTGGAAGCATGGCAGAGAATTGACAGGGAGCACTAAGGAGGTCACACTGTCCTTGACTAAATATGGACTGTAAGAAAAACATGACCTCATTTTCTGTGTAAGAATGACAAACTGAAATAGGCACAAAAGCCAGGCCTCGAGCCCAGGGCCTTAGACGGAGCACAGTCTGCGCTTGCTAACAGTGAGATGTCCATCGAAACTTTGTGTTGCAAAAGAACAAACAAGAAACCTCACTGTTTAAACAACAGGGTAACATACAGCAAAGAGACGTGAAATTATTATGCCACTATTTAAAGTCACACTTAAACACTGTAGGGCTTCTGTTTGTTTAGTAGGGTGGGGTTTTCTTTTTCCTTACATTTATTTATTTGTTTGCTTGTTTGTTTGTTTGGTTTTGGTGCGGTAGGGGTGGTAGTGTTAAGGATTGAAGCCAGTGTCTTTGAGCATCCTATACAAGCAATCTACTCCTAAGATACACTCCCAGACCCATAAATACTTTAAAACTATTTGTGGAAAATGTTTCTGTGTCCTATAAAACATTATACACACATATATGTGACACTCGCTGAAACATTATACATGCATATATACGACACTCGCAGAAACATTATACACGTATATATACGACACTCGCTGAAACATTATACATGCATATATGCGACACTCGCTGAAACATTATACGTGCATATATACAACACTCGCTGAAACATTATACATGCATATATATGACACTCACTGAACTCTCCTCTTTCTCAATTAGGTTCAAAAAACTAGTAGGCAAGAGATGTCCAAATCATTACACTTTTCTCTTCAGAGTGGAATTTAAAAAGTACCTTCCCCCCAGCCCTTGCTTTTCAGTTCTTAGCACACTTTAACAACTAGCATATTTTACTTTTTAAGAACTGAAACCGATTCTCATGTGGCCTAGGCTTCTTGAGTGCTGGGATCCTAGTCATGCCCTACAGCGCCAGGCCTTTTATAATTAGAAAAATAATCAAAGTGTATCCCACCAATCCAGAATAGATTGAAGGGGTAGAGTGTCTGTCCTACTATCATTTAGAATCTTCGCTTCGGAAGGACTTCCATTTTTCAACACTTTGATGGTGTGCCCAAAGGTACAGACACTCTGATTATGACATCAGGAAATCCTCCTAGGAGGTCCCTGCATGGCTCAGTGACCCTGAATGAAAGAATATCCATCCTTTCTATCCCTATCCCTCTTGGTTGACGGAAAACTTTGTTTTGCAAAGGAAGATATATTTTAGAAGGAAGAACATTAACTTTTTCCTGGCCCTTTCATTCTCCCTCTAACTCAGACGCCTAACTCTAGGCTTTCTATATTAGGAAGGACTTTCTTAAGAAAGGCATGGGTTAGCAGTATAGAATGTGTACTGCTCTTCCAGAGGACAGTTCCTAGCACCCGTGTCAGGTGGCTCACACTGTGAGAGGACCACATGGAACTCTGCCAAACTCAGTGACTCCTGTAGAGCCCTCTGAAATATCTGCTTGGCCCAGGAGCACATCCCTCTACTCTCAGAGCTTAGGAGGCTGAGGCATGAGAATCAAGTGTTCAAGTCTAGCCTAGGCTACGTAGCAAACTCCTGTCTTTGGTGGGGGAGGGTATCTTACCTAGTGTCAGAATGAGGACAATCTGATGCTTGGCAGAACGAGTTTCATCTCAGGAACAACCGCAACGTTCTTTATTCAAATCGTCCTTAATATTTTAAGTGCGATTAATTACCTATTGAAATAGTTATTTATTCTTTCTAACTCGATGTGCCAGCTGATTTTTATGTCAGCTTGGCACCAGCTATAGTCATCTGAAAGAAGGGAACCTCAACTGAGAAAATGCCTCCATCATATCTAACTGTAGGCCAGACTGTTGGGTATTGTCTTAATTAGTGATTGATGCAGGAGGTGCCAGACCATTGTGGGTGAAGCCACCCTGTACTGGCGGTCCTGGGTTCTATAAGAGAACAGCCTGAGCAAGCCATGATGAGCAAGCCAGTAAGCAACACCTCTCCATGGCCTCTGCATCAGTTCCTGTCTCCAGGTTCCTGCCCATTTTGAGTTCTTGCCCAGACATTCTTCAGTGATACACCATGATGTGGACGTGGATGCCAAATAAACCCTTTCCTGCCCAACTTGGTTTGGGTCATGGTGTTTCATCGCAGCAATAGAAACCTTGACTAAGATACTTGGTGAACCTGGCTTCAAGAAAATCAGGGACTCTGTACCTGGTGATCAAATAGACATCCAGGTAGCATAAAAGACAAACGCTGTTTAAAATATACCCTAGGATGAGCAATACAACTCAGTGGGTGAAGCTCCTGCCTTGCGGGTCTGGCAGCAGGAACCCACCCAGAGGTGGGAGAAAAGTGGTTCCACAAAAGCTGTCCTTTGACCTCCACATGTGTGCCATGGTATATATTCACATGTATATGTATCCACATACACCCTTACTAATAAATAAAACTCTAAAATAAAAAATACCCTAGCATTTTGCTTCTTTCCTTAGCAATCAACATTGTTCTGTTGTAAAGGCTGATTTCAATCACTTTATTAAGAGGTATTGGCTGTTTCTTACTCTTTTCTCCTCAGCCAAAGACAAAGCCAACCTTACCAGAATTAAATATTGTTTCCACCGTATTACCTGAGGGATCATTTCTTCTAGCATGGGTGTCTGGGCTGCAGTTTCCCTTTCCTGGGAGCATTCGTTCACAATTTACCTCTATCTATTGAGACTTTCAAGTCCAAAATATGGGAATTGGCCAGGTGGCCCGGCAGGTAAAGGTGCTTGCTTCCAGGCCTGATGACCTGAGTTCAGTCCCTGGAACCCACATGACGAAGGAGAGAGCCCAGCCTTCCACAAGTTGCTCTCTGACTTTAACAGGGTACTTTGTGAAACACTTTCTGTGTCTATCTCTTTCTGTGTATATGCATGTGTGTATGTCTGTGTCTCTCACTAAACCAATAAATGAATGAATAAACAAAATTTTAAAGGTTTGAAATATGGCAGCTAAGATTAAATTTGGGCCTAGGACGAGATCTGGAAAGCTAGAACTTATTTCTAAATTTCCAAGAAACCTAAGAAATTATCACTATGCGGCCTGGAGTGGAGGAGGGTGACCATCAGAACCAATAAGGACCAAGATGGGTGTGGACCTGAAATTTAGGTTTACCATTTACTATCTGTGTGTTTCTTGGGGATGAGATTTACCACACCTAGACCTCTCTTCCATCCCTCAAATGTAACATACATAAATATAACATGATAGTTTAAGCACGTGCTTGATAATCAATGAATGAAAGTGATTAATGCTTCGGACTATCAAGCAGCAACCATGGAACTAAAAGGACAATTTTATATATATAATTATTAAAAGTAGTTTCTGTGAAAATAGATATATCTTCATTCTTTGCTATAATGTTTATGTATATGTATGTATATATATAATTATTGTTGTTGTTGTTGTTTTGTTTTGTTTGAGACAGTTTCTTTGTGTAGCTCTGGAGCCTGTCCTGGAACTCTCTCTGTAGACCAGGCTGACCTCGAACCCACAGAGATCCACCTGCCTCTGCCTCCCAAGTGCTGGGATTAAAGGAGTACGCCACTACCACCTGGCTTATGCATATTATTTTTAAAACAGTGATTTTGTTCTATATAACTTTCTTGTTCACTGGAGAACTCCACACATCTGTATTTCAATTATTTTTAATGTGATAATAAATTGGTTTGTGGGTTTTGTCTGTTTGTTTTTTGTTTTTGAGACAGAGTCATACTTTGCAGCCCTGGCTGACCTGGAACTTTTTTTGTAGCCAGATAGGCCTTGAACTCAGAGATCCACCTGCCTCTGCCTCCTTAGTCCTGGAAGGCCCAGCTTAGTACCTACAGGCCCAGCTGAGAACAGCTTTTGTAATTAGAATACTCCACTGCGTTGCCTTCCCCCACAAGCTATAAAATAACAAAGAAGCTTATACTGTTCATGCAGAGAATCAGGTCTCCTACTGGGCACCCTACAACACACATGCTCGGAGACCCCTGTGTGAGTCCTCTATGCGACTGGCGATGTGCGGTGCCCAAACTCTTCAGTGGAGTCTAAATTTCCGCCCTAAAAGTTCGGCCACAGTCTCCGAGGCAATCACTAACTAATGTTTATAATTATAAACAAAACCTACCCATGAAACATTCGAAACGCTTTCCCTGGTCTTGATGACATGTTTTGATAATCGTGTGTTTCCTACTCCAAGGCATAGGAAGCAGATCCTTAGTTTTCCGTGTGCTTCTGCATCACCTCTTCACCTTCGCACGTGAATCACCACTCCCCACAGAGAGGTGGGCTACACCTGCCTACCCAGTAACTGTCTAGAATTCCTCTCTCCCGCCTCCATCCCCCAAACACAAGGATCCCCATCAGGAACAAAAGAGCACTTATCCCACTGCTTTGAAGCAAGGTGGAGGGGGTCGGGGGGGGGGAAGGAGCCCATTTGCAAAAGTAGGTCTATCTTAGACTTGTAAAAAGATGCAGCTCCCATCCCCAAATGCTCTCCAGGGCTTTAGGATGTAACTTCATCCGCCTGGAAGCCCTGCAAAAAACAGTTCCCACAGGCAAAGTGTGGGGTACCCGTGCCTCCCAGTCGCTGGAGAGTCAGCAGCACCAGACTGGCAATGACGCCACACGGAGATAATATGAAAAAGAAACAAGGACGAGAAGACAACACCAGAAATGTGGTCCTGTTCTTTACTGCTCCGGGGGGGGGGGGGGAGAAAGAAAGGAAACAGAAATCTTAAAGTAGAGATAGTCAGTGGTCCGCTAAGCAAGGCACCTTCAGGAAAGCCCTAAACCTTATTCTAGGCTATAAGCGAAGACGTAAAAAATTGGAAGTACGTGAGAAATCAACTTGGAGACATTGTAAGGCAAATTCTCCCACCATCACTATCACCACCAACCGAGTGCAAGTAAAAAGCCAGCACTCATAATGCTACCAGAAACTACATGGAGTTCTGGGCCCGAGGTTTACATAATCACAAATTACATAATGCTCATCCCGAGCACGAAACCCCCTTCTATAGGTGATGGTCCCCATTACCGCGTCGCTTGCCATTTTCCAGAGAAAGCTGGAAAAAGTCTCCAATATTTGCGGAGGTAGGGAGCCGGGTGCTGCAAAAAGTCACCCTCGGCAAGCTGCAAAGCCATGTCAAATGTTCCAGGGTAAAGGGGCTTTCGGAGCAGGTGACTCCCCTCCTCCCGCATCCCCCAGCGTCGGGCGTTCAAGGCCGAGGCCGGGCGAGCGGGACGCACCGGGCGCGGCCGGGCTTACCTGCTCCCCGAAGTCGATGGCTATGTTGGTGATGCCGAGGGGCACCAGGAACCGGATCAGGGGCCAGTAGTGCGTGAGTGCCGGGAATTTCACCATAGTCCCCGCCGTGGGCTGACCCCACACTCATCTGCCGCCGCGAGGGCACTGTGCTGGGAGGCGCGCGGAGAGCGGCGCGGGGACGGAGGCCGCGGCCGGCGGGGCCTGGGGCGGCGGCTGCTGGCGGCGACGGCGCCCTCTCCAAGCGCGGCTGCTCTAGCAGGAGAGCCGCAAGCTCAAGTCCATCCCCGCTGCCCTCCCACACAACAAAGATCTGCCGGGGAGCAAGAGAGGAGGGACAGGGACGGCGGCGGCGGCGGCGGCAGCAGGAGCTTCTGCTGACAGCGGCTCCATTATAAGCGCTCTGGGCCCGGAAATAAATAAATAACCGCGCGCACGAGGCGCCTCCGCCGCCGCCGCCGCCGCCGCCGAGCGGAGGAAATCAGGGGCGGGCGGAGGCGCGACACCGCTGGCGACCCGGGAGGGGGCCGGCCCAGCACCGCCTCCCAGCTCCGCTGCGTGCGGCCCGGCCACGGGGGGCGCTGCGCTCGCACTGCACGCTCGTGTCCCTGCCCGCGTGGGACCCCGGCGCTGCCACGGCCGGGAGCGCGGAGTGTGGAGCAAGGCACCGACTCCGGGCTGCACGGACTGGGTGACCCGCACTGACGGCCCCAAGCTGTCCCTGGAGGACCAGGGAAGGCAGCGTGAGCGCGCTCTCCAGAGTTGGGAACCGGGCGCAGAGCTCCCGGGATAATCGGGCTGGGAAGGCCCCGGTGTCCGGGTGGCCTCAAGACTGGCAGGGAGGTGCAGGAAGCTGTTTCAGATAGGGATGTCGCTGCCTCAGAGGGACAGAAGGAAGGTTTCCCAGAATGAGCATCTCCCTAGGGGTTTCCAGGGACGACGGAGATCTGTGGCCCCTGAGGAAAATGCACCGAGTGACAGGGACTGCCTGGCTGTCCAGCAGGCTCTCGGGCTAGGGTTCAGGGATGCTCTATATTGGCCTCCAGCGTTTGCTAGCAATGTGCAACTATTTATTCATTTAAAGCCAACCGGTAAATCTGCCTTTAAATTAGGCGGGGGTTCGATGGGGGAGACAAGAAAGAAAGAAAAGAAAATCTGTTCGGCTGTGTTATAATATGCCCCTAGGGATTCCCTGATAAATTAGTTGCTATGCTGAGACTCTTACCTAAAACTGAACAACTTGACAAAGCAACATCAGCCGGCATCCCAGCACAGCGCATGAAAAAAGGGTTCAAGGCAGCGAAAGAAAAAGGATTTGCAGCAGGGCGGAGCTGGCCTCATGCGCATGTGACATGTACAGTCACAAAAAAAGCCCAGCTCGGTGGGAATGCAAGCTGGTACAACCCCTATGGATGTCAGTGTGGCGATTTCTCAGAAAATTAGGAAACAACCTTCCTCAAGACCCAGTAATACCACTTTTGGGTATGTATCCAAAGGATGCTCAATCGTGCCACAAGGACACGTGCTCAACTATGTTCATAGCAGCTTTGTTTGTCATAGCCAGAAACTGGAAACAACCTAAATGCCCCTCGATCGAAGAATGGATTAAAAAAATGTGGTACATTTACACAATGGAGTACTACACAGCAGAAAAAAATAACGACAGCTTGAATTTTGCAGGAACATGGATGGAACTAGAAAGCATTATTTTGAGTGAGGTAACCCAGACACAGAAAGACAATTATCACATGTACTCACTCATAGGCGGTTTTTAAACATAAAGCAAAGAAAACCAGCCTACAAACCACAATCCCAGAGAACTTAGACAACAATATGGACACTAAGAGAGACTTACATAGATCTAATCTACATGGGAAGTATAAAAAGACAAGATCTCCTGAGTAAATTGGGAGCATAGGGACCTTGGGGGAGGGTTGAAGGAGGGAGGGGAGAGGCAGGGAGGGGAGCAGAGAAAAATGTAAAGCTCAATAAATATCATGAAAAAAAATTGAGAGAGCAAAAAAAAAAAAAAAGCCCAGCTCACAGCAGGGCCTGTGCTTGCTTTGACACTCTGCTCTTGCCATCTTTAAATTTGTTCATATAAATAATTTTATGTGTATGGATGTTCTTGCCTGCATGTATGTCTGTGCCCATATGCATGTTCTGTGCCCACAGAGGCCAGAAGAGGGCATTGGCTGTCCTGGATAACAGAAGTTTGTGAGCTGCCACGTGGGTGGTAGGAACAGAACCAGGGTCCTCCGGAAAGAGCAGCCAGTGCCCTTAACTTCTGAGCCATCTCTTTCTTCAGACCCTGGTCTTGCTCTCCTGAAATTAATTTCTGAACAAGGGGTCTTGGATTTTGAGTTATTTTGTGCTTAGGAATAAACCTATTCCCTCACGTTATCTCTCTGTAAGGCTCATGTTAATGCTGCACTTGAAGCTGAAGCAGAGGCAGGGAGATTGCTGTAAGTACCAAGCCAGTCTGGGTGGCATAATGAGTTCCAATCCTGCAAGGACTATATAGGGAGGCCTTGCCTCAAAAAAAATAATTAAATATACAAGTAAGTAAAGAAATAATAGCTTGAGACATTAACTTTCTAGTGCAGATATTTCCAACTATATTGAAAGGTATTAAATATTTTCATATTTGATGCCTATGTCCTCTTCAGTTCTATATACTCTGAACAAGGCCTGCAAAAGGTAGGAAACCAATTTAGCCACAGTTCCATGTAACCCCAAATTAAAACAAAGCTTTGATAATTGTTCATTGCATTTGATATGTCAAACAGCTACCTTTAAAGAGATTTCCCAGCAAAACAGGAAGGGCTCTCCTCAGGAGCAATTCCTGAAAGGCATGTTTCTGTGTAGTTGGTTATTAAGTTAACCGTACAAAAAGGGAACGGGTCATTTAAAGGAATTCACTGAGCAAGACTTCTGTTCTAAAGCAAATATGGTCTGGTGGTTTACCCATTCTGTTAGTCTAGCATTCCAAAAGCTCATTTCAATTAAAGTGATCTAATTGTGCTGACCTTTGTCTGGGATGTGAATTGATGAGGTCCTCAATCAATGCTCCTGAAGGCCAGTTTGCTCTCACTGGTCCCTGGACCAGGGCTGCCACATCTCAGCTGCTGCAGCAAATACACACTCATGGTCTGAAGGGGATGGGGAGTCAAAAGCCATTATCCTGGAGTGTTTTTAATGAGTGAGTTAGTGTCATCTTTGATTAAGGCAAAGAACACTTTCTTGAACTTTAAGTGAATATGAATTCCAGCAACTCTAGGGCAGCTTGTAAAGGGAATGGGACATTTCATCTGCTTCTTATGCTAAAGAATCACAATCAAGGCTCGATAAATGGCCCAGCAGTTAAGAATGCTTACTCTCGGGGCCTGGAGAGATGGCTCAGAGGTTAAGAGCTTTGCCTGCTCTTCCAAAGGTTCTGAGTTCAATTCCCAGCAACCACATGGTGTCTCAAAACCATCTGTAGTGAGGTCTGGTGCCCTCTTCTGGCCTGCAGGCATACACACAGACAGAATATTGTATACATAATAAATAAATAAATATAAGAAAAGAATTACATAAAAAAAGGAATGCTTACTCTCACAGTCCTAAACAGAGAACTCTCAACAGAGAAATCTCAAAATGCTGAAAGACACTTAAGGAAAAGCTCAACATTCTTATCCATCAGAAAATGCAAATCAAAACAACTCTGAGATACCATCTTACATACCATCTTACATCTGTCAGAATGGCCAAGATCAAAAACACTGATGACAACTTATGCTGGAGAGGATGTGGAATAAGGGGAAAACTCCTGCATTGCTGGTGGGAATGCAAACTTGTACAGCCACTTTGGAAATCAGTATGGCCATTTCTCAGAAAATTAGGAATCAATCTACGTCAAGAACCAGCAATACTGCTCTTAGACATATAGCCAAAGGATGCTCAATCATACCACAGGAACATTTGGTCAACCATGTTCATAGCAGCATTATTTGTAATAGCCAGAACCTGGAAACAACCTAGATGCCCCTCAACTGAAGAATAGATAAGGAAAATGTGGTACATTTATTCATCTGTAAAAAACAATGACATCATGAAATTTGCAGGCAAATGAATGGAAGTAGGAGAAAAAAAAATATACTAAGTGAGGTAACCCAGACCCAGAAAGACAAATATAATTTATACTCATAAGTGGCTTTTAGACATAAAACAAAGAATAACCAGCCTATAGTCCACAACCTCAGAGAACCTAGACAACAAAGAAGACCCTAAGAGAAATATATGGATCCACCTAGGAAAGAGAAAAAGACAAGATCTCCTGAGTATATTGGGAGCATGGGGAGGTGCGGGGTAGGGTGGGGTGGAAAGGGAAATGGGAGGAAGGAAAAGGAGTAGGGAAAATGTACAGCTCAATTAGAAACAATAAAGTGTGTGTGTGTGTGTGTGTATAAAAAGAATGCTTACTGTTTGGTCCTCAGCAACCAAGTCTGATGGCTTGCCACTGCCTGCAACTTCGGCTCCCTGGGTTCCAGTGCTCTCTTCTGGACTCTGCAGGCAACTACACTCATGTGCACAACCCTCCATAATCACAAAGAAAATGAATATTTTTTAAAAAAAAATTTATTTATTAAGTATACAGTGTTCTGCCTGAATGTATGCCTTCATGCCAGAAGAGGGCACCAGATCTCATTACAGATGGCTGTGAACCACCATGTGGGTGCTGGGAGTTGAACTCAGGACCTCTGGAAGAGCAGCCAGTGCTCTTAACCTCTGAGCCATCTCTCCAGCCCCGAAAATGAATATTTTTAAAAAATAGAATCATAATCAGATAATAGATTTAAAAGGAAGCCTTGCCCCTCCCATCTTGTAAACATAGCTGTCATGTCAATAATAACCACAAAACGTAAGTGATGGTGTGTATCAGCCTTTTTCTTCTGGGGCACCAACCAGCTCCCAAATCATGACAGAGAGACTTATTATTAGGCTGTTTTTTATTTTAAGATTTATTTATTAATTAAACATATAGTGTGTTGCCAACATGTATCCCTGTCAGAAGATATGATCCAGAAGAGGGGCCAGATCTTATTACAGATGACTGTGAGCCACCATGTGGTTGCTGGGAATTGAACTGAGGACCTCTGGGAGAACTGTCAAGGCTTTTAACCTCTGAGCCATCTCCCCAGCCCTATTATTAGTTTTGAATGCTCAGCTTAACTTAGGTTAATTTCTGGCTAGGTCTTTTAACTTAAATTAGCCTGTTTCTCTTTAATTACCTTTCACTTTGGAGTTTTTTGTTGTTGTTGTTGTTTTCTTTCCTTCTGTATATCTTACTTTCACTGCTTTTCAAGCTGGCAGCTGCCTAGCTTCTTCCCCTGAACATATCCCTCTCTTCCTCCCTCATTCTGACCTCTTACTCCTCCTCCCTTTCCTAGATTTCTCCTCCTATTTGTTCTCTCTGCCTGCCAGCCCCACCTATCCTTTCTCTGCCCAGCTATTGGCTGCCCAGCTCTTTATTAGACCAACTAGGTTCCTTAGGCAGGCAAGGCAAAACAAATGCAACACATCTTTTTTTTATTTTTTATTTTTTAAAGATTTTATTTATTTATTATGTACAGTGTTCAGCCTCCATGTATGCCTGCAGGCCAGAAGGGGGCACCAGATCTCATTACAGATGGTTGTGAGCCACCATGTGGTTGATGGGAATTGAACTCAGGACCTCTGGAAGAGCAGTCAGTGCTCTTAACCTCTGAGCCGTCTCTCCAGCCCCCACATCTTTTACATAATTAAACAAACAGCACAAACAAGTGTAACACATCCTTACACCATTAAACAAACTCAGCATAAACAAATGTAATGCATTTTTACCTGGTTTAAATAATATTCCACTACATTGGTGATAAGTAGGAAGTTTTCTAAGTTATGCAGAAACTGAAATATCCCAGCATTATATCAGTTAGATTTAAAAGATAATATCTTCGGAAAGGTACAACTTTACTTTTGATTTATAAAGCCTTAGATTTGATCACTTTTAGTCCACATTTCTTACAAGGTTTACAGACACTACACTGGTCATATAACAGAAAAAAAATGCTGAAAGAGAATATGCTCAGTTATTCACAGTGGCTGCATTTGCCTGGCATAAATACGAGCAAGAATTATTTACCTTTTACATATCTCCGTGTTTAACAAAATAGGCATGTATAAATCTGTAAAGAGAGACTGTTTTACAAGATACAAGGTTTGAGTGAGAACGTCCCCCATGCCATTGATATTAGAATGCTTGGTCCTGAGTTGGTAGTTCCGTTTGGAGAGGTTGCCAGTGTTGGGAGGTAGAGTTTTGCTGGAGAAGATATATCACTGGGGGTGGGATTTGAGTGTTTGTAGCCTCCATCCACTTCCTGTTAGTTCTTTATCTCATGGTTGTCTTTGAATCAGGTTCTCCTCTTCTTGCTCAGTCGCTATGATTGCCTTCCCACCATGATGGACTCTAACCCTTTGGAGCTGTAAGCCCAAATAAGCTCTTCCTTCTCCAACTTAATAGATCATGGTGTTTTACAACAACAACAGACAAGTAATAAATACAAGGGTATTTGTAAAACATGGAAGAGTAAGGCAGTATTGCTTTCTGAGTGAGGAAAAAGCTATCGTTTGAAAAAATAGTTTCACAAATGGCTAGTAATATTATTTTGTTGCATAAGGTTATTATTGAGCCCCACCTTTTCTTTTTTTTAATCCATAGTCTTTACTATGTGCCTTTGATGGGCTCATCCTCATGATCCCTTCTTTCCCAAGAGCTGTGACTACCATCTGTAGTACCAATTTTTATAAAAATTTACTACAAAAGAAAAAAAACGTCATATCCAGGTCTGACTTACCTTTCTTTTCTGAATTAATCTTAAATGTGTAAGTTCAAATTGTCTCTCAACACATTTGCCACACATGACAGACTAAATCATCACACTTAAGATGATCCAGTTCGGGGGTTACGTGACTGAGATGTCCTTGACTCGAGGGGTCCAGTGGCACCGGACTGGGATGATAGTGAGGACGCTGGGTTGGCAGCAGATGCCATGAAGACTTGTGCTTGCTTGCTTATGGAGTTTCCTACATCGGTCATGGTCTTTACAGCACATCCTGTGTTTAGCATAACCAAATTAGCAGTTTGCTCTGATGGAAGCCTTCGCCCAGAGAGTGATGCCTGATATTCAAATGAGTCCTATGCCCCCTAAAACAGAGTAGACCAGATATACATTCAAGTAAGTATCAGAGCTCTGCAGTTGGGCCTGGTGCCAAGTAGCTCCATAGCTGATTTCAAATGGGAGCAGAGGCGATTTCGAGTAAGCATCAGCCCACTGATGAAGGTGACTGCCCAGGTCCTAGCGCCCAGAAACAAAAGGGAGAATGTTTGCTTCTTCCCAACTGTAAGTTTCACAGTTTCACAGGCGCCACCCTTGTGTTTTTCTAGCCCAAAGCCTGATAATTAACCTGAGGGGATGATCAAAGTAGGTTTTGTGCTCCCTGCATGTGCCAGGTAATGGAGGCAAGAGGTTAGGGGTAAATGATCCCAAATTGAAATTTGCAGTAGATGAGCCAGAGGTAGTCAAATTAAGCCTGATGAGTTACAGTTCCCACTTCTTTAATATATTTAAGGGACCGCATAGATGCTTCAAACTGCTGTGCTATTAAAAGGAACGGGCATGATTTCTCCCTACAGATATGCAGTGATCTGCAGAATAATTTGTTAAGCATAAAAGCAAGGTGCAGAAGCATAAAATGGCAGGTTATTTGGGTGCTTAGAAGAGAGAGACTGGGGAAGTATTTATGTGCACGTGAGCCTGCTTTTATTTGCAAATTGATGCTGGCAGAATAAGCCCAAGATCATTTAAATGTGTGTGAGGGTAGAAAGAGACCAGGGTGGAATGGATGGAAGGCAGGCTTCTCTAAGTGCACCATCTTGTCTCATTTAGGCTTTGGAAACCTTCCAGTTTTAAACATTGAAAAATCAGAATCAAAAGAAAAAGAAGTACGGATATAAGGCAAAGCCATACAAGTTTTCTCTTGTTTATTCTGTATTCTTTTTCCCCCAGAGGAAATGATTTAAGGCAACTTCAATCAAAGCTCAGTTATATGCCTTGTGTGGCTTTTTGGGTTTGGATTTCTCTGTGATTGCTAACCAGCAAAACTTTTGGAGAGACGCTTGCTAGGTTCCTTATTTAACCCGTTGGCTTTATATGCTGGTGACTATTAGTTCACTCCTGCCCTTCAAAAGTGGTCTGAAGACAGAAGTCGGTTTGGAGCAGATTCTACTGTTATAGCTCCAAGATGTCACCACCAATGGCAATGGCTTTGAGAATTTTGGAGGTTGTGGAGGCCACAGATGTGGGCCTGTTCCAGCTTGACTAAAGGTCAGAGAGTTTGAACTTATTTTTGCTCTTACAACAGGTGTGGCTACAAACAAGCCATCCTGACCTAGGGTGTGGTTAATTAGTATTTAGGGTTTGGAGGTGGACCTGCTCCCCCTGGACTAGAGGTCAGAGAATTCAAGTCTGTTCCTTATATCATGCTAATGAAGTCTGTTGCACCCCACCCCTCACCCCCCTTTGGAAGTGAAGTATATAAGCATGTGAAGACCAAGCACAGGCGATTCAGTATTCACTGAATTTCCCTCCCCATGCTGTTCTGTGTCTGTCTCTCATTTCTCTCATATTTCTGTTCCTTTTGCTTAATAATTCTAATCCTCACACTCCTACCCTGGAACGTACGAATTCCGTGGAGGCTGGTCTTCGACGGGAGGTAAGATACATTAGCTGATAGGTTGCTGCTCTGCTTATCTGGAGAAATAAAACAGAAGGGCTTATGTAATTCCTTCTGTGACATGTAACACGATCTCTAATTGTTTCTAATAGTAAAAACCCAGTGTCAGATGTAGGGGTGAAAGCTGAAGGATCAGAGGAGCCGAGCATCCAGCCATTCCTTCTTACCTCTCCTCAGACCAAAGAGGAAATCCTGTCCTATGAATCCTCAGAGTGAGCGCTTTGAGCTCCTGTCTCCTCCAGCCTTATACTCCTCCCTCTGCCCAGCCATATCACTCCTGTCTCACCTCACTGGTGCTGGGATTAAAGGTATGAGCTCTCTTTCCCCTGTAGCCCTTGAATTCACAGAGATCTGTCTGTCTCTCTGTCTCCCAAATGCTGGGATTAAAGGTGTGTACCACCACTGCCTGGTCTCTAACTAGTGTGGCTAGCTCCGCACCCTGATCTTCAGGCAAGCTTTATCTGTTACGGCACAAATAGCAAATCACCACGTCGACGTGCAATTGCTTTTCATTCTCCCAGTCCTTCTCTTGGTTCACCTTCTGCCAGCTGTATTTCACTGACCACACAATATAAAATGCCCGAGACTGAAAATATTTAATGATGTGTAATATTTTGAGTTCTTGCTGTTTGCCCAGGGGTTATTGTTTTTTAACCTTTTTGACAGTAGTATGACTTTTACAAAAATTTCTTGTGGAACTCACTTCGATCACTTGTTTTCTGTTTTGTATTTGAGTCCCCCCCCAAAAAAAAAAACTGCATTAGTCCCAGCTTCAAGTACATAATTATGCACAAAATATTACATTCTCTGAGGTGGGACTTACTTGCAACAACTCTTTAACATTCTCTTTTTCCCCAAGATGACAATAGATGTGAAAACATTTACGTTTGAAAGGAGTCTTCCACTTCCGCTCCCTCTTCCACAGGAGGCCTACACGTCGCCAACTGTGCCAATGCCATGTCTCTCATGATCCCTGAGAAGTCCCAGCACATCTTGCAAAGACTCAACACCAACATGGATGGTTGGCAGAAAATAGCCTTTGCCATCACTGCCATTAAGGGTGTGGGGTGGAGCTACACTCACGTGGTGTCAAGAAAAGCGGACATTGACCTCGCCAAGCGGGCTGGAGATCTCACGGAGTACAAGGTAGAAAGTGTGATGATCACCAACATTCAGAATCCCTGACAGTACAAGATCCCAGACTTGTTATTGATCAGACAAAAGGATGTGAAAGACGGAAAGTATAGCCAGGTTCTGGCCAATGGTCTAGACCACAAGCTATGTGAGGACCAGGAGCGACTAAAGATTAGAGCCCACAGCGGGCTGAGCCACTTTTGGGGCCTTTGTGTCCGAGGTCAGCACACTGCTACCCGGGCTTGTCTGTAGGTGTGTCCAAGAAGAAATGAGTCCCTGGGCCTTCGCTGTCAATAAATAGTGTATATGCTTAAAAAAGAAAAAGGAAGGTGTGCATCCATATAGACTAGATTCCCAAAATGGATGCACACCTTCCTAGGCCGGGAGGGAGAGGGGAGGGCCTTGGGCTTCCCACAGGGCAGGGTACCCTGCCCCCTCTTAAGGATGGAGGGAGAGGGAGGAGGGTTAGTTGGGGAGCGGGAGGGGACTGGGAGAAGGGGAGGAAGTGTAAATTTTTTGAATGAAAAATAAAAGAATATTTTAAAAAAAAAAGAAAGAAAAAAGAAGGAAATGAGTCTTCCTTGAGCTCTTTAATGCTTAGTGGCTGGTCAAACAAAGTGTTATCTTGTCCGTCACAGGGGTGGTGCTCACCAGGCTTTATAGGCCTGTATTAACACAGAGGCAGACTTCCCTGTTTCCAAGGCTTTCTTCTTAAAGAGGAAGACAAACAAGGGCTTTGGCTTGGCACTGCGTTTCAGCCTGGTCTGCCTTCCCTCTTTAGAGCTACCAGTCCTGTTAGCATGGGATCTGTTGGTTAGATGAGCGAGGCTCTTATCCACTTACACAGCAGACAGCTCATCTCTACACTCCTCAACTCCGCCAGAGAACTCTTTACGGTTGAAATTATTCCTGATTTCAATGTCTTCTCTCCCTGCTAACTACATGATTTTGCTTGTGACCTAAATAGATGGGCAAGGTACTAAAGAAATCACTCTCTTCTGCCTCTTTGTAGATCAGCTAACTATACTATAGTTCATCTTGCAGCACCGCTTGAGTGTCTGCTGTATGCTAGGCATGTTATAAAATACCAGGTATCTGATGGTACTAGACAAAACCCAGTTGTTTTCAGATGGGGAAAAAGGAAAGCTGTCTCTCTGATCACTCCTATTCAATACTCAGTGATAGTACTCGTCAATGCAATTGGCATGTGAAAGAAATAAAAGGTACACAATTAGAAAAAAAAACTAATTCTTGAGGCAGGCAAATACCTATCACATAGGCACTCAGGAGACTGAGGTAGGAGGTTGCACAGTGAGATCCTGCTGTAAAACAAACACCTAATTCTTTATCTGTTGATGATGTGATAATTTATGCAGAATTTCCCAAAACTTCTAAAAGGAAGCTGTCCGGACTAATGTGTGAACTTATCAAAGCCATAGAATACAGCATCACGATATCAATCCTCAAAATAATCTTGTGAAAATGAGACTGTTTGTGTAGGTTGAGGCATTAATACAAAGAGGAACCAAACACAAATAACCTACAGAGTTCGAACTGGTGTGCAGTGAGGTGGTCCCCCAACCCTGATACTCACGACTTAAAAATATAGCAGTTGTGCCGGGCGGTGGTGGCACATGCCTTTAATCCCAGCACTCTGGAGGCAGAGGCAGGCAGATCTCTGTGAGTTCAAGGCCAGCCTAGTCTACAAGAGCTAGTGCCAGGACAGGCTCCAAAGCTACACAGAGAAACCCTGTCTCGGAAAAAAAAAAAAAGAAAGAAAGAAAAGAAAGAAAAAGATAGCAGTTGTTTTGCCGGGGTCCTTGAACTTCGGATGCTTGAGATGCAGAACTTCAGTCCCCACCCACAGATTTTAACCCAGACTCCATAAAGGGTTCATTCTGGAACTTCATTTTTATAAGAAGGCCAGGAGATTATGAAGCAGGGCATCCAAGAAACTACGAATCCGTGAACTGTGTATTGTGTGTGCAAAGAGGAGTCCTTCTCTACACGTGGAGGAAAGGCTTTAAGGCTCTCGGTGAACGCCTGCAACCTCATATAGCACCAACTTTATATATACTGGTCCTTCCCTCACACATCCCTGTGAAAGCATTTAATTACTAGTTAGGTGCAGGAAGAAATTAACAATGAAGTAAAATAAGTATAAGGATATACTGTAATAGCCGGGCAGTGGTGGCTCACACCTTTAACCCCGGTACTCAGGAGGCAGAGGCAGGCAGATATCTGTGAGTTCGAGGCCAGCCTGGTCTACAAGAACTAGCTCCAGGACAGGCTCCAAAGCTACAGAGAAACCCTGTCTCAAAAAACAAAACAAAAAGATATACTATAATAAAAGTAAAATAAATACAATGTCTTTTTCTTTTGTGAGATAAAATTTCACTGTGTAGCCCAGGGTAGCCTGAAACTTGCCACGTAGCCCAGGCTGTGCTCGAGTCTGTGGCAGTCCTTCTTCCTCAGTCAATCATGGTTTGGGTGTGAACTGCCACGCCTGGTTTTGTTCTCGTTTTGAGATGGCAAGCTTATAAGTAACCCCAGCTGGCCCCAAAGTCAAGCTCCTCCTGCTTCTGCCACCCAAGTACTACTGGGATTGCAAGCACCTGCCTCTACACCCAACTTTAAAACAGTGAAATCACCAGAAGATGTAATGAGATGCTAGAAGAGGCCAGAGGGGCTGGCACCAGCCTCAGCTAAGAGGGGAAAAGGTAGGAGAAAGGGCTAACCAGTGGTTCTCAACCTGTGGGTCACAACCTTCAGGGTTGGACACCCCTTTTACAGGGTTGCCTTAGACCATCAGAGAACACAGATATGTACATTATGATTCATAACAGTAGCAAAATTACAGTTATGAAGTAGCAATGAAGTAATTTTATGGCTGGGGGTCACCACAGCATGGGGAACTGTATTAAAGGGTGGCAGTGTCAGGAGGGTTGAGAGACCACTGAACTAAGCCCTTTGTGAAGCCCACAGCAGAGCTGGAGAGTCAGCTCTGTGGAGAGGGATCTGCAGGGAACGGCCTGCTGCAGCACCATGGCCCTGCAGCTGCACAGGGTGGGTGTAAATAGCATGGGGGAGAGGGAGAGCAAGCAGAGCCTGGGCTCGGGTTCAGAGCTCAACAAAGGCATGGAGAGCACATGTGGGTAACAAGCCAAGGATCACTGAGACTCGGGAGAGATGTGAGGGCAAAACTATTCACTGCCTATTTTATTGTTATCATTGATACAACTCGTGGATTCGTTTCCTTGGGAAAAGTGCAGTGCACACTGCATGCATGATGACATGCAATCCTTGCAAGTCCCCATGGTTGGGGATCATTCACCACATCTGTTGCACAGATAAGGAAACTGAGGAACATAGAGCTTAGAGGCAAAACCCCATCCATACATGACTGCTGGATTGGAATTACTTTACAAAGGCTGTTTTGCTTTGCTTTTGTTTGTTTCAGACTGCTCTGTACAGCAGTCTTGGGAAAAGAGACTGAAGTCAGACTGTGCCAAAGCTGCAGGCATCAAGTCCACCAGCTGGAACAAGGCTGGGAGAGCTTCAACAGCGATTGTGCAACCACCGTCTCTGGGACAGCTTTCACAGGGATTGCACAACCGGTGTCTCCCAGTGCTACGTCACTGGTGATGGATTCTTCAGTTTGGTTTGGGGTTTGATTTTTATTGTTGTTATCATGAATGGTCAACCTCACATAGAATCACCTGGGGAAAAAAAAGGAGCCTTGGTTTTACAATGATCTTTCTCTAGTTAGTCTGTGGGAATAGCCGGTGAGCAATTGTCTTGACTGTCTTCATTCCTGTAGGAGGGCCCAGTCCGCAGCTAAGGGCAGGTGTTTCCTGAGCAGGTTTCCTAAGCTACAGAAGAAAGCTAGTTAAGCTGAACCGTTCAGCAAGCCGGCAAGCAGCGCTCCTCTGTGATGTCTGCTTTACGTTCCTGCTTCAGTACCAGCTCTGACTTCCCAACTTCCCACCATGATGAACTGTGACCTGGAAGTAAATAAATCTTTTCCTCTACCTAAGTTGCTTTTGGTTAGTGTTTTATCACAGCAGCAGAAAGGAGACTAGAACATTTTGGGTCTTTGGTTTTTGTTTGTTCGTTTGTTTTTTTAAAGGTCCTGTAGCCCAGGTTGACCTTGAACTTACTGTGTAGCCAGAGGTGACTTCGCTTAACACCTGATTCTGCTTCCACCTTCTATGTGTTAAAATTACCACGTACCCAATCTGCTATGTAGTTGTTTTTTTTTTTTTGCTTGTTTTTCCACTTGTTTGCTGGTTTGTTTATTTTGTAGCTCACTATGTAGCTACAAAACTGAAACTCACTCTGCACACCAGGCTGGTCTTGAACTCACAGAGATCCACCTGCCTCTGCTTCCCAAGTGCTGGGTTTAAAGGTGTGCGCCACCACCATGTCAGACTTCTACAATTATTCTCTATAGCAGTGCTCATCTGTCCTAAACTACATGAAGGTATCTTTGTTGGTTCTTTTGGTACCATATATAAGAGAAATCAGTTTAAATAGTTATGATTTGAATACGGGTTGTCTCTCCTGATACTCATGTTAGTAATTAAATCCCAATTGTGAAAATTAAAAAAAAAAGTTAAGACTAACTTTGTGGGGTTTTTTGTTTTTGTTTTTGGCAGGGGTGTTTCAAGACAGGGTTTCTCTGTGTAGCTCTGGCTGTCCTGGAACTCACTCTGTAGACCAGGCTGGCTTAGAACTCAGAGAGATCTGCCTGCCTCTGCCTCCCAAGTGCTGGGATTAAAGGTGTGCGCCACCACATCCTGGCTCCAACTTTGATGTTTATGGGTGACACTTTTGAGAAATAGCTATGGCTAGATAAGGCCATCAGTTTGGGCCCCCACTGGATACTTGGAACTCTGCCACAGTAAGACCTTAACTAAACAGAGGTCCTCAATCTTGGACCAGAACTCTGAACCGAAATCAACCTAGGCTCAAGCATTTCGTTCTGGAAATAGGAAACAGACTTATAGAAAACTGGCTAACATAAAGAAAGATCGACTATAGAGATACAGGCATGTCCTGTGGAACCCACGTGAAAAGCACAGTGGTCTTCAGAAGGGAAGGGACTAGAACCAGCTAACAAAATATTGCTAGGACTCTCTCCGCATCTGCAATCACCATTTTATCCCCCTCCTCTTACTCTTTCTTCTTTCTTCCTACTCCATCCTGCTATCTTCTATACTTCTGGTCCAGATCACGGGTAGACAGTGAGAATGCCCATCTCATGGTGTCGTCACTGGGTCTCTTTTGCTACAAGGTCTGTGTTTGAACAAAGAGGCCTCTGTGTGGCTCAGTTTGGGGATGAGTCAGCAGGTGGGGTCATGCTGTCCACTGTGACTCCTGGGTACTTGTGAGGATAGTTGCATGCACTACTCAGCAGGTGTGTTATACATGGTGCCCTCCTCTTTGGCTTTGGAGAATTATATACATGTATTGTACCATAAGAAAGAAACATTAACCCTTTGATCATATAAATTGATATTCTCTGGTTCTAGGAATTAGCAAATATATATATTCAGAATATATAATTAGATTATTACAAAAATCACTTCACTGAAATGATAATGGAATTAATTTTAGTATATTTACTTTAACCAAATATTTCAAGATCCTATTATAACATCTAATAAATATGCAAACATCAGTGGGATGCTTTGCATTCTGTTTTCCTATTAATGTTCAAAGTTTTGTGTGTATACACGTGTGCTTTGTTACTTCTCTCCATATCTGTGGTTAGTTGGTCTTAAGCTGCACTCGCCATGGGGTTAAGTCGTGGTATTAGGATCCCGTCTAGGATCATTTGTTCTGTAGAAGATGAGTACCTTTGCCCAGGGGAGTAAACATCATAGGCACAGCTGTCTGGTTCTCTACACCTGGGTGCCAGCTGTCTAGAAGCAGGACTGGGAAGGCCAACTCTCTGGTTCCAGAAGACTTTGGCTGCACGCTTTCCCACAGGCGTTGAATTGGTAGCAGTCTCTTCATCTGACAGTTGAGTGCGAGAGGAGGGAGTGGCCGAGCAGGGTGCAGTCCTTGGATGCTACTATCATTTTTGGTTGTTGTTGTTTGTGTTTTCGAGACAGGGTTTCTCTGTAGCTTCGGAGCCTGTCCTGGAACTCGTGCTGTAGACCAGGCTGGTCTCAAACTCACAGAGATCTGCCTGCCTCTGCCTCCTGAGTACTGTGATTAAAGGCATGGGATCCTACTATCTTGCTGCCAGGATCCGGAAACACAGGAGAGTGAGTACCCATAGTTTTTCAGTGGGTAGCCCTGCTTGTCCACGTAAGGGCAAATAATAGAAATAAGATTTTAGACTCTGATCCTAAAGCTGGTTCTCTGCACTGCTAGTTCCCTCGGCTCCTTGGGGGTTGACCATATATCCCTGCAGAGTACAGACTGGGGTCACCACTAGATAGGGCCTAGGTAGAGAGAGCTGCCTCAGGAAGGCAGCTCCTCAGTAGACTGAGGCAGGGGCAGCATGAAGGCCCCAGATGAGGATGAGGCGAGGGTTAGGGCAGGCTGGGAGTTGGGAAGAACAAGCGTGAGATCACATGGCTACTGTAAAGCGTAGTGCCTCAGAAGAGTCTTCAGGTGTGGTCAGACCCAAGGTGGCTGCCATGGCTGGGCCGTGTGAAGGGAGACTTGTTTTGGAGAGAGATGAAGTGCCAAGCTGTTTGCTTTTCAGTGAAATGCCCCACCCAAGAATGTTCCAGTCATCTCTCTGAAGACTCAGCCCCTCCAGAGAGGGTCTGGTTTCCCTGAGTCAGTAACTTGGTCTCCTTCTGTCTAAGGACTCTGCCAATTTGTCTCCGAGAGTGTTTTGCCCTTTGAGCCGATGGGACTGCCACTAGCTCTGGATTGGTTCCAGTTACTCTGGTCCTTGGTGTAGTAACTTTCCAGGTCTTTCCCGGCATTGGGGCCACAGCTGGGCATTGGGTTTGAACTTGACACTCAACTGATCAGCCCTCGTAGCCAGAGATGTTTGCACACAGCAGGTACCCGTGAACTTGCTGACTGACAGCAGTTGCCAGTTGCCTGCCCAGAGAACTGACTGCTGACAGCCCAGCCAGGAGGTAAAGACAAGTGTGTTGCTCTCACTCCTGTGTCCGGCAAGGACTCTGCTAAGTACTATAAGGTGTGTTTGCCAGATGTGTTAAGGATGGGTTCTCCCTATATCTCCACTCAGATCATGTGGCAAAAAAAAAACAAAAACAAAAACAAAACCAAACAAACAATAAAAACAAAAACAAAAAAAGGGGGTAGATCAGTCACTGGAGTTCTAGTCCAGTTTCTGTTGCTTTCCCAGGGTTTACTTAACTTTCTCCCCCAAAATGTTTTAAGGTTGATTGTTTTCTAAAATGAATAGTAATAAAAAGAAAAGACAAGATTTAGGTCAAGAATGGTAATTCATGGCTACAATCTCAGCTGAGGTGGGAAACTCAAGTTTGAAATCAGCCTGGACTACCAAGAGAATTCAAGGTTAGCCAAGGCTAAATTTCAAAGCAATATCTTAAAACCAAACAAATACATAAAGAGTTGGGGGCCATAGATTCATTGTAGAGTGCTCACCTCCTATGGATGAGCCTCTACTTTTTATCCGCACTATAGCTCCACCCATTACCACCACCAACCCCCAAAAAGAAAAGCTATATTTCAGGATCTGAGAGTGAAAGAGGACTGGGCTTTGATTTTGGGGTCTTCAGCGGGAAGATGATAAAGAAAGTCCTCAGAGAGTGATGAGGTTTAAGGAACAAGAACCAAATACTCTGCCCCAAAGAACATAGGAAGGAGGACAGCTGCTCCGAGGAGTTCAGGAGGTGGGAGAAAAACAAGAGCGAATTCTTCTTTCTCTTGAGACAGTTTAACTTGTAGCCTTGACGTGTCTCAAACTCTCAGTCCCCCTTCATCAACCTCCCCAACACTGGGGCTGAGTCTGTGTACTACTACACCCTGCTTAGCATTGTTTGCTCTGACAGCAAATGGAGAGGATGATTAAGAACACTAATAAGCCAAAGAAGGAAGGATTGAGATCCGACAACGAAGCGGATTTCCGTAGCCAGCAAGGTTGTTGTTCTCATCTCAGAAATGAGGAAGTTGAGACTCAAAGAGATGGAGTAACTTGCCTGGATGGGAATCAGTGTAGGGGTTCCTCAAAAATTAAAGTCACATGAGCTTCCAGCACCAGCACTGGCCAGTGTACGGAGCGTGTAAAGTCAGTGTGATGGAGAAACGTGAACACTCCCGTGTTCTCCGCAGCTCTGGACACAACAGCAGGGATACAGAAGGGACCCACCATCGATCAGCTGATGACTGTCTAAAGGAAATATGAATGTACAGAATGGAATACTATTCATCCTTTTACAATAACATGGGTGAACCCAAAGTCCATTCTAACAAATTAAATAAGCTGGGCACAGACAAACAGTTCATGGCATCCCTTGACTGAGGAATGTGAAAATGTTAAGTATAGAGAATCGCGAAATAAAATGGTAGGAATGTTGCTGTGTCAAAGGACATGAAAATTCAGATAGAAAGAGGAATCGTTCAAAAGGTACAGCGCAGGTGAGTTGACTAGTCAAATAAAAACACCCATAGCTCGTTGTACAAGCCTGATGTTCCCTCAGGGACAAGCAAGAGCCAAGAACTGACCCCCAAGGCTGTCCTCTTCCCTCCTCCGTGTGTCCTCCACAATACAGACACACCCTCACTCACACGTTTCGCATACACATACAAATAATAATTACAAAGATTTATTTTAGAGCACACTTAGAATCCCAATGCTTTGGAGACTGAGGCAGAAGAATAAGGAATTCAAGGCCAGCCTTGGCTCTACAGAGACCCCGTTTCAACATCCCAAATTCGTTATGAGCCATGTACGTTTTATGTTTCAAAACTGATAAGGCAATATTCTCACCACAAAAGATAAATATGAGGTAACACACATTTTAACAATGTGATTTAACCTTCCACAATATAGCCATATATCAAAACATCATGTTGCACACAATAAAAATATATAACTCTCTTATTCATTTTTAAAGTTTAAAAATTTCTTTTTAAGACATGGTCTTTTATAGCAGAGGTTGGCCTTCACTTTTAATCCACTACCTTCTCTGGGGTTATTCGCATCTGACACACATCTAGCTAACAAATTTTTTCTTTTGTTTATTTTTGGGGGGGGCATAGGGATTAAATTTGGATCTGGATTGAAACTCACTGTATGTTCTGGCCTTTCAATAGTTACAATCCTCCTGCCTCAGCTTCCCAAGTGCCGGGATTATAGATATGTAGCTCTTTGCCAGGTGCTAAACACAGAATTTAAAACATTCTTAAATTTTTTGTATTTATGCTTATATGCGTGTGCCTGCTTGTCTCTGAGCATACTACACGCATGAAGCTGTCTCTGGAGGGCAGAAGAGGGCATCAGTTACAGGTGGTTGAAGCCTTGAAGCTACAGTTACGCTGTGGGAGTTGGGAATCAAATCTGGATTCTCTTCAAGAGTAGCAAGTGCTCTTAGCACTGCTCCCTTAAAAATAATTTCAATTTTTTTTTTTTTTGCAATGCTGGGGATGGACTCCAGGGTTTGTAAACACTCACTAAGCAAGAGCTTTACCCCCGGACCATTCTCCTTGCTGTGTCACAGTGTGGAATGATGTGGCCAGGACTCACGCTCAGGTTCTTGGGGGTGGGGGCCTCCCGAGGCTCCCTGCTGTTTGGCCTAGACCGCTGGGCTCAAAAGGTTCTTCCTAGTCCCAGTTGGTGAGTCCAGGGCCCTTTACTCCAACTGCTGTGAAAACAGGCAGGATTTCCTCACTCGGAGGATGGCTGATCACTGCAAATGTTCAGAGAGTGACTCAGAATGGAGCGGAGGAGAGCATGATGCTCTGTGTTTAGCTGGGACTTCTTTACCGCTTGGATTCCATTTCAGCTCAAGATTGCTTGAAAAACTTCCCATTAGCATGAGAGAGGGAAATGGCTCAAAATAAAAGTATTTACACCCGAATTTGCAGGCTAGAATTTGAGGCCCCTCTCCCAGATTGTGGGCTGAATGGGGGTGAAATCTAAGCTCTTTGTGCTTAGTTCCTTCTCCCCGTTTCTCTTTCATGCTTAATGCACAGTTTTAAAAACACCGGTTAGAATACTCTCGGGTTACATAAATAACCCTAATCCCCATAGCACATTATCAAGTCCTCAAAACTATTCTGCATGGGAGGTGTTTTCTTCCTTGAGAACAAAGTAGCTAAGACACTCCCCTGCTTCATAGATACCATTTTCAGGCTGTGTGTTCTTAAAATTACTCAAAATTATGAACATAGATGTTCAAATCTGGGGTTTTCAAATCAAAGCTGAGTGGGTAGAATAAATTGTACAGGCTATTAGTGAAATGGATTAAATAAAAATGCTGTAGGATCCCGGGCGGCTGCAGCTGCAGAAATGCTGCAGGTCCCTGAGTGGCGGCAGGCAGCGGTCCCAAGAGCAGCCAGTCCCAGGCAGGGACAGTGTGGTTCCCTGAGTGGCTGCAGCAGGCCATGAGGAGAGACAGACAGATGGACATGACACGAGACCACACTGCAGGCCTCCGTAGGCAGCTGGTCTCAGGCAGGGAGACACACAGCCGCAGGTGAGAGACAGAGACATGAATAGGCACGCCATGCAGAGTGAGGTTGGACATTTATTTAGTGGATTATGGAGGGGGAAGGGAGATGGGGAGAAGAGCAGGGGGAGAGAGAGAGAGAGAGAGAGAGAGAGAGAGAGAGAGAGAGAGAGAGGAAAGACAGAAGATGCCTCTCCGAGAGGGAGATGGAAGAGGAAGAGAGTCAGGCTGCAAGCAGGAAGGAAGATCTGCCTGCCTCAGTGGAGGGGTTGGAGGGAGTGGTCATGGCTTGTCTCTTAGAGAGACAGAACAGATCATTACAATTAGTATAGATAAAGTTTTTGATTTTTTTTTTTTTGAGACAGGGTTTCTCAGTAGCAATGGAGTCAGTCCTGGAACTTTCTCTGTAGACCAGACTGGCCTCGAACTCATAGAGATCAGCCTACCTCTGCCTCCCGAGTGCTGGAATTAAAGGCAGCCACTACCACCCAGCAGATAAAGATTTTTAAAGGTCATGTTTAAAACATAAATGACTTTATTTCAGTTTAAATTTATTTCTTCAGGACCCGTAACAAATAACTGAAAATTCAGTGACTTAAACCAGCTGGATTTTATTCTCTCACAGCTTGGGAGATCTGAAGTATAAAACAGTGGTCACATACTCACAAGCTCTGAGGGCTTCCGTGAAAACTGTACTCTGCCTCTTTCAACTTGCTGTGCTAGAGGTCTTCTCAGGGTTGGCGGCAGGGACCAGTCTCTGCTTGTCTGTTAAATCCTCTCGTTCTCTGGGAAGGACACTTTTGGAGCAGGATAAATACTGGAAGATCTTATCTCTAGAGCCTAGCTTCATTGTTTACAAGCCTTCCTTTTCAGACGTAATGGTCACAACTGGGTGTGGTAGCTCACTCCTTTAATCCCCAGGCTCCTGGGAGGCAGAGACTGGAGGCCCTCTGTGAGTTTGCAGCCAGTGTGGTCTATATATAAAGCTTTGGGACAACCAAGACTACACAGAGATACCCTGCAGTTAAATAAAATCATGGTTGCACTCACTGCTGGATGCAGAGGACATGATTGTCCTATTTGGGGAGCCATCATCCACTTCACTGTGCTACGGTCTAGAGGAAAGAGCTGGGGAAGGAACTGGGGCTTTAAGTTTGATGTTGTCGGATGTCCAGGTCCGTGTTTGTGCATACCACCACCTCCACAAACACGTATGTTGAGCATCCTTAATCCAATATGCCTGGGACCAGAGTGTTCCTGATTTGTGTATTTCTTGGGTTTGGGAATACTGCATGGATTTTACTGGTTGAGCATTTCTGAGCACCCAAACTGAAATGCTCCTTAAAGTCAAAGTTGTTTATCGGTGCCGGACCTCAAGTTCAGGAAGCATGAGATACCACCAAACTCCACTCCTAGCCCTATAGAGCCTACTTCAGTTTGCTTCCTCCACTTTTTCCCTTTTTTCTTTTTTTTCTTTTAAGCAGGGATTTGCTATGTAGTTGAGGATGATCTCAAACTTGTAATCCTTCTGTCTTATCCTCCTAAGTACTGGGATTCTAGGTATGTGTCACCATGTTTAACCCCAAAATTTAAAACCTTAAAAAAAAGAAAACAAAAACCAGGACAGTGTGTAGCTCAGGCTGCCTTTAAAACCACTTATGTAGATGAGGCTGGACTTGAATTACTGGTCCTTCTGCTTCCACTCCTCTCCCCACCCCCAAATGCTGAGATGTCAACCATACCCAGCTTCAAAATTAGAAACTTGTTGAGCATTGTGTTATATCATCTCAGTATTCAGAAAGTTCTGGAAGGCCGAGGAGATGTCTCAGTTCATAAGTGCTTGGTGGGCAAACACAAGGACCCAAGTTGGATCCCCAGAACTCACATAAAGAAGCCAGTCATAAAACATGCCAGTCCTGGGAAGGTAGAGACAGGATCCCTGGGGCTTGCTGGCCAGTCAATCCAGAGGGTTGTGAGAGACCCTGTCTCAAAGTATAAAGTGGAGATCCTTTGAAGACAATACTGATGTCAACATCCTCCGCAGGCACACTTTATGAGATGCAGGCACACACAGTTGGAGTTCAGATTCCAATCATAAACATTTGGAGAGACTTACAGAAACATCTCAGATACAGTGGCTGATGCTTCTCACTGTTTGCTCCCACCCTGGGTCCCACAGCAGAGAAGTTTGCCAGGGGTCAGACATTCCTGTCTGGGAAATGACTGCCAACAACTGGCTCTATGACTTGGACTGCTTTCCCCAGTCCAGCCTCGCTCTCTTCATGGGTAGCCTCCGAGGCATACACTGACATGGGAATGTCACTGGGAAACCGTGAGGTGCTGACTGCAACGACTCCAGTGCACTGATCAGGTGATCTGAGAAATGTCACTGTCCCTTCTGCCCAGGCAGAGCCAGATGCCTACATTCTCTTTCTGATGCAGTCCGGCTTCTAGTTACAGCCTGCCCCTGGAGCACTGCAGCTACAGAGGAGCTGGCCCTGCTTGCTGCTTCTCATCTCTGGGAGCCAGGCATCCAGGGCCCCTGCTCCCCAAGGATACTTCTACTCAGTCTCTCTCTGCTTGTGCCTCTTGCACTGTAGTGCCTGTCCTTACCTGCTTGTTAGAAACAAACCTCTGGGACTTCACAGCCTCAGCAACTCCAGCAACTCTGCTTAGCTCCAGGAGACCTGGAATAGGCTTAGTCCCCACCCTTCTTAAGACAATACCCCCGGTAATGACTTAAATGCCTGTGAGCCAGGTGATGAAGCAACTCCAGAGCTGGCCTTCCTGTGTGTAAACTGGATTTAAGGTGCAGAGAACTGAAGGTTGTGAGGAGTAGTCCTGTTGTAGAATTTATGGACTGAATGGGTTGTTGCGGCTGTAGTAGCTGTGGGTAGACATTAAGGCCCTGGAGCCAGAAACAGCTCTTGTGCTGAACAGTCCTGGGTGACCAGGAATTTGAATGGCCCATAGGGGATCCTCTTCTCAGATGTGGCAGGTCACAGCATGGGCTTTGGAGCATCCCAAGGGAGTTTTGAACTCAAACCCGAGTGATCCAGGCAACCCATCTAAGGTGTCTGAGCTCTCCTATAAAATCACGATCAATAAAAAAGCCAGAAGTCGTCCTTCTTCTGGAGAGGCAGCTTCTGCCTCTCTCTTTTCTCCTCTCCTTCACTCCCTCCTCTATAACCCACTAAATAAACCCTATACTCAAACAATAAATAAATAAATAAATATAAATTTAATAAGTAAAAAAACAAAAAACAGAAGTCTTGGTGGGGCAGTGTTGCAAGAGGCACGGGCCTGCTTTTGGTCCCGGTGGCCACCCGGCTCCCACCGCCCGGTGCCTGGCTAGCTTATACCCGAAATAATTACACAGAAACTGTATTCATTGAAATACTGCCTGGCCCATTAGCTCTAGCCTCTTATTGGCTAACTCTCACATATTTGTTTAACCCATTTCTAATAATCTGTGTGTCACCATGAGTTGTGGCTTACTGGGAAAGATTCAGTGTGTCTGACCTGGGAGCTTCATGGCAGGCATCTCTCTCTAACTCTGTCCCCTTCCCAGTATTCTGTTCTCTTTTCCCTGTCTATCTAAGTCCTGCCCTATCAAAAGGCCAAGGCAGTTTCTTTATTAACCAATAAAAGCAACCCAAATACAGAAGGACCCTCCTACACCAGGGCAGTGGGTTCTTTTGCAAGCAACATCATAGGGCAGCTATAAGACTCTAGGGAAGAGCCCATCTATCTGTGGGCAGCTGTTATCCTTGATACACAGATGAGCAATAAATGTGATTACGTGAAGGTGGGTGCTACAAATTCAAGACATCACGGAGGGTTTTGTTTTTGTTTTTCTTTTTAATGGTTTTTCGAGACACGGTTTCTTCTTGGCTGTCCTGGAACTCTCTTTGTAGATCAGGCTGGCCTCAAACTCACAGAGATTCATCCACCTGCCTCTGCCTCCCACATGGTGGGATTAAAGGCATGCACCCCCACTGCCCAGCTGCGTGGAGTGTTTTGAAGCTCATTATCTCTGGCGTACTGGTCTTTTATTTACAGAGTTGAATCCAGGTAGTGCTTCTCATGTCTTAGTGTATTTTCTTACCATTGCCCGGGGGAACTTGTTAAAATACAGTCCTGTCATCAGCCCTGTGGCTGCATCCAGGTTCCCTGGTGATGCCATGGTGCTCATCAGAGGACCTAACACAGCGACAAGAGGCTCAACCAGGACCCTGGCACCCGGTCACTCTGATGTCCTTGACAGCTCTGTGCAGGGTCTACCGAAAGCTGTCTACAGCACTGTCTCTTCCCCTGTCCCCGCCACTGGAAGCACATCTCCTTCAGGTCAGGGACAGCACGTGGAGAGATTTTTCTCTAGGGTTGCCCTTACTAATGGAGGTAGAACAGCAAAAAGAAACCTCTGCTTTGATGAAAGCCGGCTCTTCAATCAATAAACAGGCTGACCGGGGTGATGGGAGAGAGGTCAGGCTTCCAGACTTTAACCCGCATGTGCTAGACACGGAGCTGCCACTTAGTATAGCTCTCATCTAACAGCCTACTTCCTTCCTTCCCAAAGATCTTACATGCGTTCACAGCCTGAGACCCGAGGGGCCTCCTAGCTCCTTTTCTTCCCATGTCTTTCTTTGAAGGAAAATGTGGAGATTTTGACTCAGTCTTGGGGCTAGGGGGTCTCACAAAATCTGGGGCACATACAGCTTGCCCAGGAATAGTTACAGTTGCAGATTACAGTTCTAGTAACCAAACTAACAACAGTTCTATAATAAATTACAGGTTCGTTGAAGCAAAGATTTATTGCTAATCCCCATTTAATCCTTAAAAACCACTTGAGTTTTGTTGACTCTTTATTCTGCAGAGGTGCCCACAAGAGCACATAGAGAGGTTAAGGAGCTTGCTTGAAATCACTGAGTTGTTACACAGGGGTGCTGAGTCCCTGTGTGTTTAATTAAAGAATAACAGTGTCCATTGATAAGATAAACACATTCCTGTTTTCCTGTTTTTGAGATAGGTTCTTGCCGTCAAGGCTGACCTGGAACTCACTGGCTAGCCCAGGCTAGCCCTGAGTTCATGGTAAACTTACTGCCTTACCCTTCTGCATGCTGGGATTACAGGAGTGAGCCACCACGCTTGGCCCTGGTCATTCTTGTGTGTGCATGGAACACGCACTCAAGTCAGAAGTGGACTTGAGTGCTTTCTTTTCTTATTCTTCCCTGTAGCACATGTGTACAGAAGCCCATTAAAGACAGAAGAGGGTATCAGATCCTTTGGAGCCAGAGTTACAGATGGTTGTGAGCGGTCATGTGGTTGCTAGGAATTGAACCTAGACCCTCCTCAGGAAGAGTAAGTGCTCTTGCCCAGCGGTGGTGGTTCACGCCCTTAATCCTAGCACTTGGGAGGCAGAGGCAGGTGGATCTCTGTGAGTTTGAGGCCAGCCTGGTCTAGTTCCAGGATTGACTCCATAGCTACTGAGAAACCCTGTCTTAAAAAACCATAAAAAGCTAAAAAAAAAAAAGTAAGTGTTCTTAACTATTGAGCCACTTCTCTGACCCTTTGTACCTTCTTTCTGAGCTCACTGAAACTCGAGCGAGCGTGAGCACACCATTTCCTCAAGACTGGATGGTCAGTGATCTCCAGGGACCCTCCTATCTCACTTCCCAGCACTAGCATTACAGGTGTGCTCTCCACACTTGGCTTTTTACCTGGGTGATTGGAATCTGAGCTCATGCTTTTATGGCAAGTCCTTTGCTGACTGCCCTCTTCTCCTTAGCCTTAGCCAGTCTTTGTTAACAGTTATGACCTTCCTCTCATGGGCTGATATAATAGCAATTATATTGGTTTTTTTTTAAACATTCTTCTTTAACAAAACAGACTGAGCATCCTAAGTTGGAATCATTTCCTTGTAAAGGCCTTGTGAAGCACCAGTGCTTAGGAATGCTTGACGACTCTAGAGGCTTCAGAAGGCAATGAATAGTGACAGCAAGTAGACAGGTGAATTTAATGGGTGTTTCTGAAACTACAGTAAAAATCCATGCTCCTCCCACCACACCCAGTGTTCTCTGAACATTTCTGGATGATCAGACCCTATATCTATGAAATGTTACTTGGATCTATGACCTGAGTGAAATGTCCCAAGTATTTTTCTTTAAAAAACCAATCTGCTCCAATAGGCACCCTGTAGGGCTGGGTGGGAGCGGGTAGGGCTCTGGGTATGTTTGCCTTTCTCTGCCAGCACAGCCTCAGTTACCCTGACTGGTGTCATAAAGGAATTTAGAGCAGGGCAGCTTTTCACTCACTGTTTTGGAGACCCAGAAATCTGAGATCAGGACACCGACAGAGTCAAAGTTGGGTGAAGGGTCTTTCTCTTCTGCAGAGAGTGTGCCTTCTCATGGTATATCATGTGCTGAGTGAAGCTAGCTCTCAGGAGCTTCTTTTTTAAGAATGTGATTCCATTCACAAGAGTGGAGCCCTCCTGACCCCATCGGTCTCCTAAAGCTGTTACTTTGGACGTCAGGGTTTGTACGTGAGAAGTTTGAGGGAATATAAAGATCCAGGCCATGGCAGACAACTACTGAATTCTTTCTGAAA
>PVIU01017415.1:0-41922 GCA_004026605.1 Ondatra zibethicus
GATATCCACACCACTACCCACCCCAAGGCACAGCAAACAACATGAAGAGGGGTCAGAAAAACTGTAAAACTCGGGGTTTAGGGAAGACTGGGGTTAAACAGCATCTTCTGGACGTGACAGGATCACTATACTCATGAACACAGCGCTGCACCTGCCTGTATAAGGTGAACACAGAGGATACGCCTGTACAAGGCACACACAAGATCAAGCCAGTTAATATTCCAGCACAGAACAGTAAGGGGCTCATCAGCATCTACTCCTAGCTAAGAAGTTACTGGCAATTGATGGCTTTGGAGTAGGGAGAGTTAGTTTTCTCTGTGATCTGTGGTAGGTGGACCATATGCCAAAGGATCACCTCACACTCAGAGGAGTTTAAGGATAGAAAAATTAGATTTGATAAGTTATTTTTATGAAAAAAAAAAGGACACAAAGTTGAAAGAGGTATGGTATAGGAAGAGTTGCTGGGGGACTGGGAGTCTGCTCAAGATACACTGTATGAAATTCTCAAATAACTAATAAAAATTATATTAAAAATAGAAAAAATAATTGGAAAGTATGATGTAGGTAGGAAATGACTGTATAAGCTCTAGGCACACCCACATAAGGTCCAAAATGAGGCAGAGGACTCCTAAACTTCAAGTCCTTCTATATTAATTTGGTTTCTACCACTGTGATACAATAGCCAGGAGCAAAAAGCAAAAATTTTGTTTGGCTTCTCTATCCCCATCACAATCTATCACTGGGAGAAGTCAGAGCAGAAATTCAAGCACAGACCACAGAAGAATGCTGCTTACTGGCTTGTCCAGCTACCTTTCTTATACAGCCTAGGCCCACTAGCCCAGGGATGAGACCAACCATAGTTGGCTAGGCCCTCTCACATTATTCAGTAATCATGAAAATGTCCACAGGCCAGTCAGTTCCTCAACTGACACTTGCTATTCCCACATATTTCTAAGTTTGTTAAAAAAAAAAAAAACCTAACCAGCACATGTTCTGAGCCTCAGACTTACTGGATTTGGACTGTCTTATCTCCCTGATTGTCACAACACTCTCTGGACATGACAAAAATAGGTCATTCTATTTTTCAGACCAGGAATATCAAGTTCAGAGAAACAGCCTACTCAACCTGAAGTTCAGAAGAAGGCATGCCCAGGCAGCCTTACCTAAAAGAAGTTTCTGGTTTCACACACACACACACACACACACACACACAGCATGCATGCACATGGGTGTGCCAGGCCTCACCCAGAATGAAAAGGAAGGGACCACTGTGAACTACTAGAGAACCCCTGGGCTTTAATTCACCATGATCAACCTCACCCTAACCCTGTTAAGTCTCTGTAGCAGTGTGGAGAATTACATTCTCTTGAGCAGTCAGATTTCCTGAATTTTTGACTACCCACTGTGAAGCTCACTGGGAAATTAAAAATCAAAGCCCATTCTTTGGTTTACCAAAGGAAACCTAAGCCTGGAACTGAAGCTTCTGAACAACATTCACGACTGAAGTAATTAAGCCATGGGGAAAACATCAAGGGAATTTCCACAGGACCACCAACACCATTCCTCTGTAACAATTTTAAGCCCGTTAAAGCATTTTCAAAGGCATACAGGCTTTATATTGAGGTCTTTGGTCCATTTGGACTTGAGTTTTGTACATGATGATAGATACGGATCTATTTTCATTCTTCTGAATGTTCATATCCAGCTTTGCCAGCACCACTTGTTGAATATGCTTTCTTTTTTCCATTTGATATTTTTTGCTTCTTTGTCAAAAATCAGATGGTCGAAAGCGTGTGGATTGATATCCAAGTCTTCTATTCGGTTCCACTGGTCCTCCTGTCTGTTCTTATGCCAGTACCAGG
This sequence comes from Ondatra zibethicus, assembly GCA_004026605.1. Lineage (NCBI taxonomy): Eukaryota > Metazoa > Chordata > Mammalia > Rodentia > Cricetidae > Ondatra > Ondatra zibethicus. The sequence goes on from PVIU01017415.1 coordinate 1,863, forward strand.
CTGTTTTCAGTACTGTAGCTCTGTAGTATAGTTTAAAGTCAGGGATTGTGATGCCTCCAGAAGTTCTTTTGTTGCCCAGGATTGTTTTGGCTATCCTGGGTCTTTTGCTTTTCCAAATGAAGTTGAGTACCGTTCTTTCAAGGTCCTTGAAATATTTTGTTGGGATTTTGATGGGCATTGCGTTGAATCTGTAGATTGCTTTTGGTAGGGTGGCCATTTTTACTATACTAATTCTGCCTACCCAAGAGCATGGGAGGTCTTTCCATTTTCTAGTGTCTTCTTCAATTTCTTTCTTTAAAGATTTAAAGTTCTTGTCATACAAGTCTTCCACTTGTTTGGTTAGAGTTACTCCGAGATATTTTATGCCATTTGTGGCTATTGTGAAAGGTGTTGACTCTCTGATTTCTTCCTCAGCCCTTTTATCATCTGTGTACAGGAGGGCTACTGATTTTTTTGAGTTAATCTTGTATCCTGCTACATTGCTGAATTTGTTTATGAGTTATAGAAGTTTTTGGTAGAATTTTTGGGATCACTTATGGAAACTATCATATCATCAGCAAACAGTGAGAGTTTGACTTCTTCTTTTCCAATTTGTATCCCCTTGATCTCCCTTTGGTATCTTATTGCTCTAGCTAGGACCTCAAGAACTATATTGAATAGGTATGGAGAGAGTGGACAACCTTGTCTTGTTCCTGATTTCAGTGGAATTGCTGGGAGATTCTCTCCATTTAGTTTGATGTTGGCTGTTGGCTTGCTGTATATTGCCTTAACTATGTTTAGGTATGTTCCTTGTATCCCTGCTTTCTCCAAGACTTTTATCATGAAGGGATGTTGTATTTTGTCAAATGCTTTTTCAGCATCTAATGAGATGATCATGTGGTTTTTATTTTTCAGCTTGTTTATATGGTGGATTACGTTGACAGATTTTCATATGTTGAAAATCCCTGCATCTGTGGGATGAAGCCGACTTGGTCATGGTGGATGATGGTTCTGATGAATTCTTGGATACTATTTGCTAGTATTTTATTTAGTATTTTTGCATCTATGTTCATGAGTGAGATTAGTCTGTAATTCTCTTTCTTAGTATTGTCTTTCTGTGGTTTGGGTATCAGGGTAATTGTAGCCTCATAAAAACAGTTTGGCAATATTCCCTCTGTTTCTATTGTGTGGAATAATTTGAGGAGTATTGGTATTAGTTCTTCTTTGAAAGTCTGTAGAATTCTGAGCTGAAACCATCTGGTCCTGGGCTTTTTTTGTTTGGGAGACTTTTGATGACTGTTTCTATTTCTTCAGCAGTTATAGGTCTGTTTAATTTGCTTATGTGGTCTTGATTTAATTTTGGCAAGTGATATTTATTCAGAAAGTTATCCATTTCCTTTAAGTTTTCCAATTTTGTGGAGTACAAGTTTTCAAAATATGACCTGATGATCCTCTGTATTTCCTCCATGTCTGTTGTTATGTCCCCCTTCTCATTTCTGATTTTGTTAATTTGGATAGTCTCTCTCTGCCTTTTGGTTAGTTTGGATAAAAGTTTGTCTATTTTGTTGATTTTCTCAAAGAACCAACTCTTTGTCTCATTGATTCTTTGTATTGTTTTCGCTGTTTCTATTTTGTTGATTTCAGCTCTCAGTTTGATTATTTCCTGCCGTCTAGTTTTCTTAGGTGAGTTTGCTTCTTTTTGTTCTAAAGTTTTCAATTTTTCTGTTAATTGACTAGTGTGGGATTAGTCCAGCTTCTTTATGTAGGCATTTAGTGCTATGAACTTGCCTCTTAACACTGCTTTCATTGTGTCCTATAAATTTGGGTACGTTGTGTGGTCATTTTCATTCTCCTTTTGTTTCTTCCTTGACCCATTGATGATTCAGACGAGCACTGTTTAATTTCCATGTGTTTGTGGGTCTTCTGGATTTGGTATTGCTGTTGACTTCTAGTTTTAAAGCATGGTGATCTGATAAGGTACATTGGGTTATTCCAATATTTCTCTATTTGTTGAGGTTTGTTTTGTTACCGAGTATGTGGTCAGTTTTTGAGAAGATTCCATGAGGTGCTGAGAAGAAGGTATATTCTTTTCTGTTTGGATGGAATATTCTATAAATGTCTGTTAAGTCCATTTGAGTCATAACATCTGTTAGTTCTCTTATTTCTCTGTTCATTTTTTGTCTGATTGACCTGTCCAGTGGTGAGAGGGGAGTGTTGAAGGCTCCCACTATCAGTGTGTGGGGTTTAATATATGATTTAAGCTTTCGAAGTGTTTGACATATGAAGGTGCCCTTGTATTTGGAGCATAGATGTTCAGTATTGAAATTTCTTCTTGATGGATTTTCCCTGTGACTAATATGAAATGTCCTTCTTTGTCTCTTTTGACTGATTTTAGCTTGACGTATATTTTGTTAGAAACACCTGCTTGTTTCTTAGGTCCATTTGATTGGTATATTTTTTTCCCAACCTTTTATTTTGAGATGATATCTGTCTTTGAGGTTGAAATGTGTTTCTTGTATGCAGAAGAGGGATGGGTTCTGTTTTCGTATCCAATCTGTTAGTCTGTGCCTTTTTATGGGTGAGTTGAGTACATTTACATTAAGGGATATTAATGAACAGTGGTTGCTATCTCCTGTTAATTTGGTTTTCATCGTTGGTGATGTTATTTTGTGCGGTTTTTTCTTCTTCAGGATTTGCCGTAATGAGATCATCAATTGTCTGTGTTTTTGTTGGTGTAGCCATCTTCCTTGGGTTGAAGTTTTCCTTCTAGTATTTTGTGTAAGGCTGGGTTTATAACTAGGTATTGGTGAAATCTAGATTTGTCATGGAATATCTTGTTTTGTCCTTCTATGGTGATCAAATGTTTTGCTGGGCATAGTAGCCTGGGCTGGCATCCGTGGTCTCTCAATGTCTGCATAATGCTTGACCATGACCTTCTGGCTTTCATTGTCTCCACTGAGAAGTCAGGTGTAATTCTGATAGGTCTACCTTTGTATGTTACTTGGCCTTTTTCCTTTGCAGCTCTTAATATTCTTTTTTTACTATGTATGTTTAGTGTTTTGATTATTATGTGGCGAGAGGACCTCTTTGTTTGGATCCAGTCTACTTGGTGCTCTGTAAGCTTCTTGTATCTTCACAGGCATATCTTTCTTTAGGTAGGGAAAGTTTTCTTCTAGGATTTTGTTAAATAAATTTTCTGTGCCTTTGAGTTGACTTTCTTCTCCTTCTTCTATACCTATTATTCTAAGATTTGGCCTTTTTAATATTGTCCCATATTTCATGGATATTTTGAGTAAGCTTTTGTTACATTTAATGTTTTCTTTAACTGATGAGTCTATTTCCTCTATTTTATCTTCCGCACTTGAGATTCTCTCTTCCATTTCTTGTATTCTGTTGTTCGTACTTGCATTTGTGGTTCCTGTTCTTTTCCTCATGATTTCTGTTTCTATAATTCCTTCGGCTTGTGTTTTCTTTATTTTTTTCTATCTCAGTTTCAAGTCCTGAATAGTTTCTACGTTTGAATTCTTTTTCTTGGTTTTCTTTAAGTGATTTGCTGATATCCTCCAATTTTTTGTTTGTTTTTTTTTTCCATTTCTTTAAGGTAATTTCTCAATTCATCTTTAAGAATTTCAGATAGTCTCTTCTGGTTATTTTTTAGATCATTTTCTTCTGGGTCATCCATATTTGGTTGTTCAGGTCTTACTTTTGTAGGTCTTTGGGTTTCACTGGTATTGTGTTGCTCTTTGTGGTGTAGCTTGTGATCTTACCTTTTCTACTCATCTTTTCCTCTAATGGGTGTGGTTGGTGCTATCTGAGATTCTGTTGAATAATCTCCTAGGTGCCAGAAGATCAAAAGCTAAGATGGTTTTCCTAGTGGTACAGTCAGTGTCACAGTTCTAGTTACTCCGTTGGTTATTCCTGTTCCTGGAGGTAGCTCAGTGCGACTGTGTTTTGGTCTGCTCTCTTGGAGTTTGCTGTCTCAAGCCTACTTTGGTCTAGGCTGCTGGATTTTATCCGTTTCTGTAAATCTTGGTCTGGATCTCCTCTTGCAGATGTCCCTGGCTTGGAGTTAGACCTGTTCTGGTGGAGATCCCTGACTCTGGATCTGGTCACTGGGTCAGTCCTGATCCGCTCGTGTCCCAGGACCGGGTTTGCTCCTGGCTTCTGCTCCTGTTGGAGCCCGTTCTCTCCTTGTCCTAGGTACCTGGTTCAGTCCCACTCCGGTTCTGATGGAGGTCGTGGACTCTGAGTCAGGTCGTTGGCTCAATCAGTGTCCCAGGACTAGATTTGCTCCTGGCTACTGCTCCCAGTCGAATGTTTGAAATTCAATACTCCTCAAATTATTCCACACAATAGAAACAGAGGGAATATTGCCAAATTTTTTTTTTTTTTTGGTTTTTTGAGACAGGGTTTCTCTGTGGCTTTGGAGCCTGTCCTGGAACTAGCTCTGTAGACCAGGCTGGTCTTGAACTCACCCAAAATTTGGATTGTTAAGGTGCCTGGGGTTGATGGCTGCCCACCAAGCCTGATGACCTGGGTACAATTCCTGGAACCCATATGGTGAGAAGGGAAAAACCACCAACTCCCACAGTTGACCTCTAATGTCCGCATAGCTCTATGGTGCTCAGACATGTGCACATACACAGACTAAATAAATAAATGAACACCTCTTATAAAAGGTCCTCTAAAAAATGTGTAGGCCAAACCTACCGCTAGAAATGCAGAACAGAGATACATGGAAAGCAGAAGAGAGCAAGCTAAGCAAGTTCTACTTACTAGAACTCGGACCACATCAAAGCAAACGGCCCGTGTCATCGTACAAGACCGCAGATAAACCACAAAACCCTTAAAGCACACATGCTGGTGGGCACAGGAGCATGTTTGTGATTTCAACTGAGGCAGGAGGATTTAGCATTCATAGTCAGACCTGAGCTACTCAGTGAGTGACACAGACAAGGGCAAGGAGGTGGGTACCAAAAAGGAAAAGGAGAAGGAAAGAGAGGGGGAGCGTTAGGTACAGAGTGGACCCCAGAAATGCCAGAGTTGTTGACAATATTCTAAATGACAAACTCTCACCAAGTAAACAGAAGGACTGCTAACAGATACACAAATGCCTAAAATCAGCATGCCTCAAAAGCTTGACAGGACTTCCCTCCTTCCTATCCTTACAAACACAGCAAACTATTCAGTTCCCTAGCTCAAACAAACCTGTAACAAATCAAAGACCCAGGCATTGTGGCCCCAAGCCCCCCTCCCAAACTCTAGCTTCCAAGCTGTTCCAGCTCACAAGTCCCTACCCCTACAACATACCTCCTCAAAACTGGCAAGGCTCTCCTGCTTTTTTGCAGCTCTCTCTGCTACCCCACACCACCCCAGATAGCCACAGCAGTTTAAACTCCCAATAAACCCTTCTTTCTATCCATGGAGTGGTCTAATTCTGGGGTCTCACTTTGTCCTTGTTTATGGCAAGGAGGGGAAAAAGATGGATGGAGGAGAAAGAAACAGAAAAAGTATGTATCAAAGAAAAGAACAATTAATTCACTAAGACAAAATTCCATTCATAAAGAGAGAAAAGTCCACAGCAGCTCAGGAAATAGGCAATAGAAATACAAAGGGGCAGGCTTTTGCCTACTAGCATTACATAGTAGCACAGCCTGTAGATCTGGTGAGAGCAGCCAGCAGCCCTGCTCGTAGGCAGCGCTTCAGAAGCACACAAGGCTGAAATCTATAGCGGAAGTGAGCAAGGCTGTAGCCTTCACCCGTCCCTTCTGCATTTGAAACCACGTCCCTCTAAATCACTAGATGTATTGCAGGGGCTCTGCATGCAGGGCATTTCCTACAATATTTGTCAGCCAAAAAAAGAGTAGGACAGAGTCTAACAAAGGAAAAAGGTTAAGAAAACTCTTCATAAAGCCCCAAGGCAGAATATCACTCTGCTTTTAATTATCACGCAGGCCACAGAGCAACAGAAAAGGCTTCATGACAGACAAAGGAGAAAAGCGGGACAATTATGATCACAGTGTGTACAGAGGCGTCTGCAGGAGCCCTGCGCCCTCGACCTTCTCTAGGGAGCTGGTATGACAGAATTAAGCTTTGACACTGACTGCAAGTGAACTCAACACCCTATTCAACCAGGATGTGCCACACCAATATACATTTCAACGTAAGAGGAAACATGAGTTTCCCTTTCTTTTTGGGTCTTTTACTCATTTTTCTTTTCCATCTATGTTTAACATGCATAATAAAAACATAAAAAGTATATATGTTAATGGAATATATCATATGTTTCAATACAGGTATGTGTTCTAGGTGCTTAAATCAGGATATATATCAATTCTAATAATGTTTATCATTTCTTTCGGGGGGTTCAAGACAGAGTATCCCTGGCTGTCCTGGAACTCACTCTGAAGCCCTGACTAACCTTGAACTCAAAGACCCACCTGCCTCCGCCTTCTGAGTGCTAGGATTAAAGGCATGCATCAACAAACCTAGCTGTTTATCATTTTCTATCATAACATTTCAAATCATTTCCTCTGGTTTTTGAAATGCACACAGTGCATTACTAGGGTCTATTTCATCCCCCTCGACCTTTCCCCTTCTCTCCCTCCCCTTCTCAGCCTCTGGAAGTCATATCCTTACTCTTGACTTCTCTGAGATCAAATATTAATATCACATGACTAAGATGACATAATACTCATCATACTGTGCCTGACATATTTCACTTAATATTCTCTGGTTCTGTCCATGCTGTCACATCAGGATTTCATCCCTTTGTAGGGCTGAATGGTAATTCATTGTGAATACATGCATTTTATCTATCCATTTATCAACTGATAGATACAAGGGTTGTGACCATTTATTAGTTATTTTGACCAGGGCTGGAATGAGTATGGGATAGAAGATGTCTCTTCAACATACAGATTTTTATCTAGAAACCCAGAAGTGGGGCTGCTAAATCATATCATAATTATACTTTTCATTCTTGTGAAACTTTCATAATGATTTCCATATAGAAGGAGATTTACAACCCCCACAATCTCTCCTTTAAATCCTCACTAGAACTACCAGACGTCAGAGAGCTAGTTCAGTGTGGTTTTTATTTCCATCTAATGATGAATGACTTGTCATAGGTTTCTCCTGCTGTGAAGAGACACCATGACTACAACAACTCTTTAAAGGGAAACATTTCATTGGGGTGGCTCGTTTATAGCTAAGAGGTTATCATCATGGTGGGAAGCAAGGCAGCACACAGACAGACAGGGTGCTAGAGCAGAAACTGAGAGTCCTTACTCACAGGCAATAGGAAGCGGTCTGTCTCACTGTGTGTGGCTTGAGCATATATGAGACCTCAAAGCCCACCACACCATGACATACTTCCTCCAATAAGGCCATACCTATTCCAACACAACCACACATTCTAATAAGTGCCACTCCCTTTGAAAACCACCACAATTTTTTTTCATATATTTGTTAGACATTTCACTTTTGCTTGTTGTCTTGGGACAGCTTCAGGCCCAATCTAGCCCCCAAATTATAAGCCTTCGGTCTCTGCCTCCCAAGTGCTAGGTTTACTGGACTATGCCACCATGCCTGACTTATGGTTTCCTTTGAGCTTATGGAGTCTATTCTATGGAATCTATTCAGGTTTACTGCTTGGATTTTAACCAGGGTTGTTTACTTTTGCTATTGACCTTTTGGAGCTCTTTATATACTCTGGATATTGGAATCTAGTCAGAAGTATGGCTTCCATACACTTTCTCCATCCTTCATGCTGTCTCTTCACACTGCTGCTCCCTTTATCATCCAGCATCTACTCAGTGTGACGCACTCTCACTGCCTGCTTTTGCCTTCTATACTGTACTTTTGGGCTCTTATTTTAAAAACACTTGCAGTATTAACTCTGTCTATTCCCATGTCCTACTCTTATGGTTTCACAGTTTTGGATATTATATTTATGTCCTTAATCTATTTTGAGATGAATTTTGAAACTGGTGAGAACAGGAATCTAGTTTCACTCTTCTGCACTTAGATACTGAATTTGCCCAGCACCATTTATTAATGAGACTGCCCTTTCTCTAGGTGTTCTCGGCACTTGCTGGACATCAGTAGGTTCTACATGTGGCTCACATCTGGGCTCTGGACTCTTCTCCATTGGCCCATTATGTCAATACATCACTGTACTATTTCAAAGTCAAGTAGTGGACTGTCTTCTGCTATGGTATTTTTCTCAAGATGGATTTGGCTATTCAGCTTTCTGTTGTTCTGTGTAAATGTTAGCATTGGCTTATGTCACATTGGCAACTGGATAATGTTAAGGTTCATATAAGAGCACACGAACAGTGTGGACTCCTTGAGGTAGGAGCTTACTCTACCCAGGCTTGCCTCAAGCTCAGGGCACTCTTCTGCCTCAGCTCTGAAAGCTGAGATGGAGGCTTGGGCCACTATAATAACATCAATTCTTCTGGTCTGTGTGTATCTGTATCTGTGTGTCTCTGTGCATGTGTGCCCACTGTGCTTCATCAATGCTTTGAAATTTACACTACAGAGATTGTTCACTAAATCCTTATTCTTAGACACAACTACTACCTACCTGCAGCTTATACTAATCTACTTTCTGTTGCTGTAATAAACACTATGATCACATGCAACTTAGCAGAGGAAAGGGTTTACTTGCCTTTCACTTCCCAGGTTACAATCCATAGTTAAAGTCAGGATGGGAGCTCAAGCAGGAACTGAAGCAGAGACCACAAAAGAATGCTGTTTAACTGGCTTTGCTCGTTGGCTTGTATTTAGTCTTTTTAGATATACCAGGCCTAGAGATGGGATGGGCCCTCCAACACCACTCAAGAATATCTCTCACAGACATGGACACAGGGTAATCTGACAGAGGTCACTGTTCCCAGATGAGTCCTAGGTTAGTATCAAGTTGACGATAAAAACTAAGATGCTGGGTGGTGGTGGTGTACTCCTCTAATCCCAGTACTCAGCAGGCAGAGGCAGAGGTAGTGACTTCCGGGACAGCCAGGGCTACACTGAGAAACCCTGTCTGGAAAAACCAAGCCAAACCAAAACAATCCCCCGCCCCTTCCAAAAAAACCTAAGACACAACTCAAATCAATTTGAAGTAGTAGTTAAACAGTCAACTCATTTTGAATAAGGGTTTGCATTTTTTTTTCAAAATTTATACTAAGAAAGGTCACTCGCACACTCAAGGCCTATCACTTGCACATTAGCTCACAAACCTATTAAAATTGTTCATTTTAGGGGTTGGGGAAATTTCTCCATGGTTAAAAGAACTTACTATTCTTGCAGAGGACCTGTGTTCAGATCCCAGCATCCACAGAGCAACTCAAAACTAACTCCAGTCCCAAGAGATCCAGTGGCCTATTTAAATAAAGCTATTAGATTATTAAAATTGTCCACCTTGCAACTTGATTTGATCTGCCTCAATGTGTGCTGGAACTCCTGCTGTGGTTGAATGCACACCTCTAGCCCTCTGCAAGGGCAAGGAGCCATGCGCTAAGCAGGCTGAAAGATGGACAATGAATGGAAGCAATCTAAATTTTACACTGCTTTTGTTTTCCTTTTAATTTGGAAAACCTCTCCAACAGGAGTATATAAACTACAGCCTTTGAGTAAAATCTGGGCTAATGCCAGTTTTTATTGATCAAGTTTTACTGGAACACAGTTACACTTACTCGTTAACATAGTGCTGGGGCCTTTAACAACAAGGGTTTAGAAACTGACAGAGACCTGCCTGGCCAACTAAGCCAGAAACACCTGCTATGTGTCCCTTTTAGACAAAATTAGTTGGACACTGTCCTAGAAAAAAAATGAAGGCATTTCCCTGAGTTTCCCCATGGAGCCAATAAGCTCACTGTGAGGGAGCCCAGGGCTATCTGAGACATCAGCCACCTCTCCAGTGAAGACAGAGCTGACCAGCACAGGACACCCCTCTGGACTGGCCATGAACAGTCTCCCATGGAGATGGTGTATCTACCACCCCTCACTTCACAGGATGTTAAATTCCCACAGTGAAAGGTCACTAAGAACACAGAATATATTTTAATTAATAAAAGATCACACGACCTTCTAAAAGAATATCATTTCTCAAAGGGAATTTCCAAGATTTTTAAATGGTATCAAGAAGATTTGTCTAGGTCATGTGATCCATTTGATGTAGCACATCTGTGTAATAGGAGACTCACTCTGGGTCCCACTGGCCACTTGACCCTGGGAGACCAAGCTCTTCTTGGCTTTACTGTGAATATATGCATGTTCATAGTGTAACGTGGACACAGGCAATGTGCTCCCAGGTCAAAGCAGGGTCTCGTCCCTACTCCCATCATTCAGAAATGTATGGTCAAACCATATTTACTGCACACACTGTTCAAGGCACAGCTCTGGTACTGATTGTGGGCACCAATTGTACAAATGGGATTCCTGCCACCATGGCGCTCACAGACTAAGAGCCTGAAAAACAGTCAATAAATTAAAGTAACTGCAGATGAGTAACGAGAACAGGAGGCAGAAACTGGCAGTGCAGAGTAAAAAGGGACCAGATTCATTCCTGACTAAAGGCTGGAAAGGCCCTCAAAGTGTCCAGGGCTCATCCCTGCCAGAGGTCAGAGATGCCAGAAGTATCTCTGGTTTTGCCATGGCCAGAAGGTGGAGATACCAGGAAGGCAGTCTGGTCTCCTTTATCTCTATTCCCCAGAGAAGTAGTCTTTCCTGGAATCCATGTTGTAGAAACCTAGAGAACCTCAACCCCTGGGATGAACAGTAGACTGAGCCGCTCAATCCTGTGCCTTCTTCCATCCACTGAGCCTCATTAACTGCAAGGCCAGTGGTGCCGACTCGAGGTCCTGCTGCTCTGCAGGAGGTCTGCCTTCTTTCTTTCCCAGCCTTGATGCCAGCTGAGCTTCCAGGACCTGAGTCTCTCAAGCTAAGCACTACAGACTGAGAAAGGCTCTTGTGCTCCCAAAGACACCCCAGTATTCCCATGCCATTATGGCATGTGCAACAGAGAACACAGCTACAATGCTGGAAGAAGGAACTGTCAGAGGCTACTGCCATTGGGAGGTCTCTGTGAGGAGGTGACACAGCCATGTTCAGCCCTAAGTAATGAGGAAGAGCTAGTCTGGCAAGACCTTCAGGGTTGGGGAATGGTGAGCACCCATAGAGAGGGGAAGAACATGGAGCACCAAGGACTCACTAGAGGCCCTGTAGTCCATTGTGAGGAGGTAACTTATATAGCAGGCCAGGGGAAAGAAGTCTTTCTCCCCATAGCCTCAGGAGATCGGCTGTATTTATTTTTGGTATATGCAGGCCAAGGAGCAACCTTGATTGTCATCCCTCAGTTACTATTCACCTTGGTGTTTTGAGACAGCCTCTTGCTAGGACCTGGGACTTACCAATTAGGCTAGGCTGGAATGCCAGTAAGCTTGGGGGCTCTGTCTGGATCTACCTTCCTAGCACTGGAATTATAAGTAGACTTTATATAAAATTGTTTACTTTTTTAGATTTATTTAATTATTTTATGTGCATGGAAGTTTTGCCTGCATGTATATATATCTGTGTGCATGTCTAATGCCTGTGGAGGCCAGAAGAGGGAATCACATGCCCTGTGACTAGAATTCCAGATGTGTGTGGACCTCCATGTAGATGCTGGGAATTAAACCCAGATTCTCTGCAAGAGCAATAAATATTCTTAATTACCGAATCAATTCTCCAGCCCCATTTTTTTTAAATGTAGGAGCTAGAGATTGAACTTAGACCTTTGTATTTGAAAGACAAGCATTTTTTTCAGCTGAGTTATCTTCCAATCCCAGACCAAATTTCTGTGCTCCAAGCCCTCTCTCCCAAGGGTGATGGGGAGACAAGAACTTAGATCTGTCCAGTCCAAGGGTAGGAAAGGCATGGCATGCTCCCAGAATTAAAATGAGGTAATGCAAACAGAGAGGAGCAAGGTCAAAAAAAAGAAAAAGACATAGACAGGGCCATTAAGGTGAGCAGGAGACAAGCCCAGTACAATCTTGCAAGTTTGGCTTTTATTTGGAAAGCAACAGGGACCACTAAAGGGCTTTAAGAAAGGAATAGGCATGGCCATATTTGCATTAAAACACTATTGCAGAGGAATCTTCCCAACTCAGCCTCCCAAGTGCTGAGAACACAGGTGTATACCCGCTTCTACGCCCCTTTCTAGAGTAAACACCACTGTGTGCCCCATGCAGACCCAGTAAGCCCAGGGTTGCTGCCAGTCACTCACACAGCCCTTGTTCTTCTCTCACTCTCTTCTTTTTGAGCTCACAGAATTACAAAACATGTCCAGTTTTAAAGAGTTTACCTTAGTAGCACACATTCATTTCCAGGCAGCCATTAAAAACTCACAAGCACACACTCCTCCTGCAGTGAGCCATGCTCCTGGCAGCACGCACCTCACCGCTGAGTCTCTGGCTACAGCACCCCAAACTCCCAGGCGTTATGGATTCAACCTATTCCATGCCATTCTTGGTGGCTGCACATCAACCTCAAGCATGCATAACACTCTGAGGTGCCCTCATGCTGAACAAGACTGTTCTTCAGACAATGTATAAGAGATGGAGAGATTGGTTGGTTGATTGATTGATTGTCATCACTGGGATTAATTGCTAGGAGTAAGTGAGGTGGTAGAGAAATTAGTGGTATGCAAGAGAGCCATTGAGTCTTTAGATGTGTTCCTATAGAATACCCAAAAAGGAGGCCAGCTGGAGACTGGCAAGTTTTGCAGGGCAAAACCAGAGCCTGACTCCTCCAGGCTAGTTAAGGGGCAAGAGGGCCTCTTCACTAACTCAAGCAAATGACTACCACTATGCTATCTACGGCAAGGGCAGTACAGCAAATTGGGGTTGGTCCCTACAAAATGATGCAGTTTGTTTTGGCATCAGACAGTTCTGGTTGACCTGGAACTGGCTATGAAGCTGGCCTTGAACTCACAGAAATCCTCTTGACTCTACCTCGACACAGCTAGAATTAAAAGCATGTACCACCATGCCTGACTTAATAGATGTATTTTTTTTTAACAGAGGACAAAGATTTGATGAGTTTAGAAACAAAACAAATTCCTATATCAACATCTTAAGTCTTCCAAATAGCTCAAGAAATACCTCAACTTCCCAAACTGCCTGGGCCCTGCAGCTCTTGCCTGTGCTGACCTGGATTCCACTGTGATTCTCACTCAGAGCCAAGCCCAGTGCCTTTCTGTTGCTGCCTAGGGCAGTTTTTGACCAGGTCTTATTACGTAGCTCTAGCTGGCCTGGTGCTTGCTATGTGGACTCACAAACATCTGCCTAAATCACAGAGACTGCACCCTGCTTTGCAACTCCCTACCCATCTGTGAGCTTCACGGGTAGACACTGGGTCTCAGGTCTGCATCCTGCATCAGGATGGGGCCTGGACCATAACAAGAGAAGGAAAGAAGACAAGAGAAAGAAAGGGAGGGAGCCAGGGAGAGTACGCTTGCCACATGTACTCAAATTCCAGAAGAACGACTGCTGATTGCTCCGAAGCTGCGGCACGGGGTGCTGGGTGGAGGAGGAGCTGCTTTCCTGGTCAAGAGGTAAAAGCTCTGGAGTGCAGTGTGGGGCCCAGTCAGAGCCCTAGCAAGCTGCTGGTCCTCTCAGGGAGGCCATTTTATCTTGTGGAAACAAAACTGTGAGGCAACACCAGAAAGCACTATCGTGTGGATGCCAAAAACAAACCCCTGACTGGAAGTGCTGAGCCACAGTGAAGAGTAAGCAAAGGGGTCATGATAAGACCACGGCAGCAGGTGAGGAGGGTCCCCTCTGGGCCTAACTCCAGAGACTTCCTCACCCTGGTCTCGTCACACTGATCTAAGCAATCCCTCAATTGGAAAGCCTTCAGTTGACTCTAGGCTGCATCAAGTTGACAGCAGAAACCAGCAAGGACAATCAGTGGCCTGAAAAGGCTGGTCAAGCATCTATAAGAAGACAGCATTCTACTAACCATAAGACTAAAAGCCAGATCTGGGCAACCAGCCCTGCTCCTCTCCCACCAGCATAGGAAGCTGGGAGGGGCCACCCCACGTCAAAATAAAAGCCCAGTCCAGTCGCCGCACTGTCACACAGTCTTTCTGCAAATTATGGAAGAAAGCACCGGAAAGTCAACAACCCTCAGGTGAAAGGCACTGGCCATTCTACTAGGAGGTGACAGAGTCCTCAGATGGCAAGAGATAGTAAGGGGAAGTCAGGTCATGGAGGGACACTCTGGAGATATGATTGAGACCCTGTTATTTCCTCCTGCTTCCTGACTGCTCTGACGTAAGTGGGGTCCTTTACCGCGTGCTCCATACTCTGATGGTCTACCTCACTGAAGCACAACATGAGTCAACTAAAACCTCTGAAACAGTGAGCAAAGGGCTCTTTCTTCCTGCTGGCTGACTGTCTTAGGTGCAGTATTACTGGAGGGAGCTGACTAACACAGCCACCCTGATACGGTGCTGTCTGTAAAGGTTCCAGAGGAGCAGTATGTTTGGGGCACACCAAGAACAGAAGAATGGGGTGGGGTAAGTAGCAAACAGGAGGGACCTCCAGGTGAATCTACACGAATTAAGAAGACACAGTAACTGAACTGAACAAAACTCAAGCACAACAAGGACAGCCAGGCTCTAACCCTTCCTTCATGTGTATACAGGTACATGTGTGAGCAGTGCATGGGTGAGTGTATATTTGCATATGCACACATGTGGAGGCCAGAGGACAATTTCAACTCTCCTTCCTTAGGTGCCATCCCCTGTGAATTTTAGATGGAACCTCTCATTGGCCTGGAACTAGTCAGCAAGCCCCAGGAACCTGCCCATCTCAGCCTTCCTAGGCCAGGATGACAGGCACATATATATCACTATGCCTAGCTTTCTCCATATGAGTTTGAGGGATTGAAATCAAGACTTATGCTTATAAAGCAGGCACTTCACTGATTGAAACAGCTCCCACCGAAGTTTTATTTTTTTCTAAAAGCAATGGCTTAATAGTAACAATTGTCTGTGACATGGCTTGATATACCATATAACACGGTGCGAATCCAGCCTGGAGCGACACGTGGATTTGTACATATTAAGAAAGCAAGGGATAGGAGAAGGAGGGTGAGTGGGGGAAACAGGAGAAAGAATTCAGAGGAAGCAGAAACCAATGGAAAGCCTAAACTCCTAGTGCCTGGACCTTTAAGAAAATGTTTGTCAACCTCTGACCTTTGGTCTCCAGGTATAACAGAGGTCATATGATGACACAGTGGCACCTAGAGACTGCAAGAAACACACAGGTCAGGAGACTGTGATCCTACCTCAAGCTCATGGCACGTCATAAAGCAGGTGTCCTGCACTTCAGACAGAGTCCAAATAACAAACAGGGGCTGCAGATGTAGCTCAGCTGGCAGACACCTGCCTAACGTGCATGAATCTCTTAATTTTGATCCCTAGCGCTGCATGAAACAAGTATAGCAGTGCATGTTTGTGACCCCAGCACTTAGGAGATGCAGATAAGAATTCCAGGTCATCCTCTGCTACAAAGGAAGTTTGGAGTCAACTTGAGATCCACAAGACCCTGTGTGAAGGAAAGAGGGGAGGAAAGAATGAATGAACCAACAAACGAATGAACTAACGAAGGAGAAGCTTGTGCTTGTGGGCTGTGATTTTTGTGGAAAACTCTGGACATGAAGGTTTGAGCACTCTTTTGAAGGGCAAACAAAGCACTTCCACACCATCTATTCACCAGCCCCCAAGAAACTTGACACTATTGTCTCACTTCCTAACCTGCTGTGTGACTTTAGCTAAATTCTGTTTCCTCCTTGGATGAATGAAGATCATCATCACACCTACCAATTCAGGACAAACATGAAGCTTAAATAAGCACATGCTTCTTAGAGCTGAGCCTGGCAGCTGGCAGCTGAAACGTTAGTCTCCATCGTTTTCATTGGCCTCTCTATGTATTAAAAGGTTTTATTAAATGGTTCAGGTCAAAACTGGGAAGATGGGAGAGCTGACTCCCAACACTGCCAGTGAGTGGATCTGAGAGTGCAGGGCCAGAGTAACTAACTCACCTCTTCCTGGGAGCTTTAAGGAGAGGCATAGCATGCGAAGACCTGTATGGAACTGAATAGGTGGAACAAGTACAGTGCTTGGACAAGCAAAGAACGGCAGCATGAGACCACATGAGTTGGACAGGTGCGCCCTCCTCTTTTGTGCACATTGCCCACAATGATACCAAGAGAAGTCCAGGCACAATAGTACAGACTTGTCATCTACGCTACTCAGGAAACTAAGGCAGGATTTCAAGTTCAAAATCGGCTGGGACTATAGAACAAGTCTGAGACCAACCTAGACAACTTTGTGAAACTTGTCCCAAAATAAAAGTGCAAAGATGGCTAGGGTTGAGTCTGTGGTGAATGCTTGCCCAGTACATGTGTGGTCCTGACTTCATCTCCAATTCTGAAAAGCAAAAAAGTGAACCTAAGCCAGACTCTCAGATAACCAGGAGATTGAGACAGGAGGGCCACAAGTTCAAGGACAGTCAAAGATATATAGAACCTTAGAGAAGGTACCAAGATAAAATCCAAGAAATCAGGTAGTCCCCATGAGCCTTGAATCTGAGCCCTAGCTGTCCTGTGCCATAAACATGATGAGGTCCCATTAACTCAGGTGGCTGCCCTAGTCCCAGCCCCAGGACCCTCCTTCCTTACACAGTGCTGCTGTGTTAGCGACAAGCCTGCCGTTCTCCACATTCTCCATTAACTCAGGTGGCTGCCCTAGTCCCAGCCCCAGGACCCTCCTTCCTTACACAGTGCTATCTGTGTTAGCGACAAGCCTGCCGTTCTCCACAAATATCTGAGATTACTACAGTGTGCATCGCAGAAAATGCAGAGTGAACAAAACTAAAGGGGGAAAAAAAAACTTCTCCATCCCACGATTCATATATAAGAGCAACACGCAAGTCAGTTGCTGGCGTTCCTTTGCTCCCTGCCAGGGAAGAGTGGCTGAGCAGCAAGGCAGACTGTCCAGGAGGTAAGCCTGCTGTGCACACAAGCACATATTTATTCATTTTTAGAAAGCCTGCAGTGCCCCCCCCTTTTCCCATGAAACCTGACCATCCTACTCAGCTGCTATTCCTGTCCCTTGCTCATTTGCGTAATTTTAACACTGCAGAATATAGCTAGCCTAAGAATATTTTTTATAATTACACCCATCACAGGAAGTGTCAGTATCTAATGAAGGATAATTTCAGCTATTATAAGATGCTTAAAAGATCATTTTCATGAATAATTCGTAATATGAATCATTAAATTCAAACAATGTCAGAAATTTAAAAAAAAAAAAAACACAGAAAGAAAAGAAAAATATTTTAGGTGCCTAAAAGTCACCATCCCTTTAAAGGCAGAATTCCGTTTCTTGTATGCTCGGAAACAACCTAATATGCAGGGTTGAATGGCACTGGAGAGGAAGCAACATGGAAGTTGAATTGGACCATTTCTTCTGACCCCTGTCTTTCTCTCCTGCTCCTGCCACGGCAGACCCCATGCAAGCCCTAAGTTCTAGGGCTTCTGCGTGACTGTACCTGTCCTCCCTGCCTCTCCTGCCTGAACAGGAAACAGAATGAACGTAAACAGTACTGGCTCTCCTGGCACACACGCTGAGCACCCACACCCAATCATATCTGCACCCCCAGGCTTTTCAGTTCCAGAAACACCACACATCCTCGTTGCTATCAGCTGGTTTCAACTGTCTGCTAAAGGTAGGGGAAGTTATTACTATAATAAAGCTGCAGGCCTCAATAGACCTTTCTAATAGGAGAACCACAGTTCTCATGTCTAGTCTGGGCCAAAGCCAAGGAAGCAGAGTGCAGGCTGGCAGGTGGGGATGGTAGGTGTGTATGAGTCCTGGTGGAGGGATGATCAAGATGTGGATACAAATGACACCCACTTCCAAGGAAGGTCTGTCCCTGTAGGAGGCACAGAGGTTCTTTGCTGACCCCTACCCGCCAGCCGGCACTCTGCAGTGCTCACCCTCACCAGCACATGCAGATAATGAGTTGTGAACAGACAGTATACCTATGGTGATTCCAATAATCTGATACAGAAAGGATGACCCAGAGAAGTTCTGTTGAGTGACAATGTTACCTGGAAAGGCAAGGCAGGTCTGGAGCCTCTAACTCCCTCCAAATGTCAGGTGATAACTATTTTGGAGTGTGAGGACCCCCTGGTCTCTGCTGGAGCTCTCATGCCAGTGAAATCAAGACCCTCTTCCAGCCTCTATGAGCATTGTGAGTGCATGTGCTACAGACATACATGCAAGCAAACACACAAAATACATTTTAAAAACCATACAAACCTGGATTTACAAGCAAAGCTGGTCACTGGATCACACTGGGGGAACACAGAGCAGGTGAGCATGTGATTCGGACATGAGGTTTGCATACGTTTATATAAAAAGCCAAGCTGGTCAGGGGATCACGCTTGGGGGAATGTAGAGCAGGCGTGCATGTGATTAGGGCATGAGGTTTGCATACGTTTACATGCATCATTCGGTTCTGGTTACCTAAGAGGCAGCACTGGGAGAAATGGGTGACTGTGCATCATCATATTACAATAAATTCCATTCTGTCTTCCTGAAGACAAGCCAACAACATAGACAGGGTCGTTTAATACATGTTCCCCAGGTCTGTGGCCCACTGTTAACTGAGCTAGCAGTTAGCAGCAGGTTCTATCGGGAGGAGGGAGGAGATGGGGTGGGATAGCATAGGCTGGGTCTGTGTCCCTTCCAAATGACACAACAGCAGGCCCTGGGCCTGAAGAGTTTCATCAGACCACTGATAGACAAGACATAAGCCAAGTTAAGTCCAACCCTCTGTGACACCAACACACACTAGACAAGGACAAGGACAGCTGGCCACAGTTGCTAAGCACAAAGAGAAGAACATCTCTTGTGCCCCAGTAAACCAGTCACCTGAAAGTCCCACAGTACTGAATGGAGACTTTCTTTCTATCAGAAATGACCCTATTCTTGTTGTCTCCATCAAAGCCACAGCACTGCTCATGGAACTCACCATCAGCACAGTGGTCACTGAGGCCCATGGCAGAAATGACCAGTATTTCCATACAGCTGTTCTTCATTCCGTGGGGTTTTACACCAAGACAGGTGACATAAA
Organism: Ondatra zibethicus; assembly: GCA_004026605.1. Lineage (NCBI taxonomy): Eukaryota > Metazoa > Chordata > Mammalia > Rodentia > Cricetidae > Ondatra > Ondatra zibethicus. The sequence goes on from PVIU01017415.1 coordinate 21,035, forward strand.
ACACAGGTGCTGCTTCCCAGACATCCTTGAAGCAAAGTGACTACATGACAATGCCATGGGCAAACCACAGAACTTTTAAGGGTAACTTGAGCCAGGTGAGACATATACCTGTAATCACAAGGATTACAGCAGGGGAGTTCTGAGGCAGGAGGATGGTAGTTTTAAAGCCATCCTAGGATACAAAGTAAGACAGATAAACAAACATGGACTTGAAGTCTTAGCTTAGAAGCGATTCCAAATGAGACAGCATGGGGCGGGGGGTGGGCATTTATGCGGGGCATGTCGGGTAATGTGCCCTAGAACACACTGCTAGTGAAGGGCAGCACCAACCCCGCAGGCTCATGCTACAACCTTTCCAGAAGGGGCTACATAATGAATGAAGTGGTCAGCACGCCACCACACTTCCCATCATCTGCTGGGACTGTCTCACTGGTGGCTAGCAGACACTTGACATTATTAGCCTTCATACCTTGTAGTAATGGAGGAGCAGGCAGGCCACAGTTGCGGGCCACGTTCCTGGTGCCCAGCTAGCTTAACCCCCAAAATAATTATACAGAAACTGTATTCATTTAAAACACTGCCTGGCCCATTATATCTAGCCTCTTCTTGGCTAACTCTCATATCTTGCTTTAACCCATATCTAGTAATCTGTGTATCACTACGGGGTCGTGGCTTACCGGGAAGATTCTAACCTACGTCCATCTCAGGCCGGAGATTCATTGTGTCTGCCTGTCTGTCCTTCTTCCCAGAATTCTGTTCTGTCTACTCCGCCCACCTAAGGGCTGCCCTATCAAAAGGCCAAGGCAGTCTCTTTATTCAACCAATGAAAGCAACAGAAATACAGAAGGACCTCTTACACCAATATCTTATATACCACGACCCGACTTCATTATTAAAATACCTATCAACTATTTGTTGAGTTATTGTACCATCAGCTTTCTTCATACCCACATAAAAATTCTACTTATCAAGAAGGGAGTAGTCACAGGCAGAGGACATTTACTGCAGAGAACTGGTACAGCACAAAGTCATAGCCAGATCTTGAAGCTGCCTTCCAAAACAGTAAGAAAGCTGGAAGGGTAAAGAGTTGTTCCCTTATCCTTTGTGTGTCTCTTCTTTCTTCCCAGTGCTGCTGCTGCCATTGTTTGTGACAGGGTCTCACTGTGCGTCTCTGACTATCCTGGAACTCAGTAGCCCAGGATTCTGAGCTGGCTTCAAACTCAAGCTCTTCCTGCCTTGGCCTTCCCACTGCTGGGGTCGTGGATGTAAGCCGCCAGAGATGACATTTTTGTTCGTTTTCTATAAAACAATAGCTTTGTGGATTTTGTTTTGATTTTGTTTGTATTTTCCAACAAGGAAAGAACTCACAAACTGCTTTTGTGATGACAAAGGTATAGAAGTCCAGGAGGCAGCTTTTGGCTCACAGGTAATCATCCCTCTGCTGTATACTCTGAATCCTTCATTTCACACAGGTGGCAGCCAAAAGGAGAGGCAAGGCCACCCAGCTGCACTGGGTCCTCCTAACTACCCAAAAACGGAAGCCACATGCTGCTAACAGTGTTAAAATGAGACAATCCTGATATACAATGCAGACAAGAATAATTCAAGGCAATGTGTGGCAGGCCTGGCCTCATCTGGAGGGGTTTTAAAGAGACTGGATCCCTAAACCAATGGTGCTATAGGAAAGAATAATTGAAGGCAATGTGTGGCAGGCCTGGCCTCATCTGGAGGGGTTTTAAAGAGACTGGGTCCCTAAACCAATGGTGCTATAGGAAAGAATCCACAAAGAATGGAAGTGAGGAAATGGGGAGCTGAGGAAGCTTGGCTCCAGCCTAGGCCTGGAGTGCCTGGCAGCAAGTGTGATAAGTGTTAGCAAACAGCATGTCCCGCATCTTGTCTGCCACTCAGGCCACGGGCAGACACCAATACATTCACATTCACTTCCCACTTCCCAGTTGGGTGTCTGCCTAGAGCCTAGCTCTAACACTCCAAGTGTACTTGTACACTCGGGCAGACATTTGATAAGACAACACAACCTAAAGCATACACACAAGGCAAGAAGATGACTTGAGCACAGGCTGGCTCACTGTTCACACTGGCTCTACCTTCAGCAGCTTCTGCATCCCCGCCGAGGACCCAAAGACCAGAACAGGCCACACAAGGCAGGAATATTGACTGTGCAGACCTAGCAAAGGTCCTGGCGGACTGGGCTTGCTTCACATTGACTCCTTTAAAACGCTCTTCAGTCAATGTGTACTCATGTCCTCCCATATCCCAGCAAAGTCCCCACAGGCACTCATACAGGAAGATGCCAAACCAAGTCAGGGGTAGAGTACTTGCTGGACCTGGACTCAATCCCTGATAACACAACAACAACAACAAAAACAAAAACAAAAATCTAAAAAATACCAACAGGTCAGTCTTTGTTTCCATCTTGGCAAATGTTTCTTGAATATGTCGAGAAGAAAAACAAACAAGAATTTTAACACATCACTGTGCAGGCTCCAGAGAAATGCTCAGTGGTAAGAGTGCTCTGTGCACTGGACGCCCCTGTTCCACCAGAGGCCAGCCAGCAATTAGAAGTTCAGCCTCCAACTGTTCAACCAGAGAGAGGCCAGCCAGCGATCAGAAGTTCAATCCCCAACTTGGGTGGGGACCTTCTAGTCAACTGCAGGCCCCTCCAGCAACCAAAAACAAACCCAGAAATCAGCATCTAGACCTATGATCACCCCAAACCCAGATGCCTAAACCCCAGTGTAAGAACACAATTAGAGCCAGGACAATATGCCACCGCCAGCGCTTAACTATCGCACTACAATCATCCCTGAATATTTCAAGACATCTGGAACACAGGAAAATGACTTTAAACCAGCTTTATAAAAACGATAATAGAGACTCTTAAAGAGGAAACAAATAAATCTCTTAAAGAAATCAAGGAAGAAACAAAGAAAACAATGGAGGACAAAAATAAATCCTTTAAAAAAAGCCAAGAAAAAACAAACAAACAGTTGAAGGAAACAAAACTATTCAAGACCTGAAAATGAAAATAGAAGCAATAAAGAAAACACAAACAAGAAATTCTGGAAATGGAAAATCTAGGTAAGTAAACAGGAACTACGGATACAAATATCACCAACAGAATACAAGAGATAGAAGAGATAATCTCAAGTGTTAAAGATACAATAGAAGAAACACACACATCAGTCAAAGAAAATGTTAAAGCAAGTCTCAATAGGGACAAGAAGACTGAAGTGACCCCTCTACATCCTATCAGACAACCGCAGATGAAAGCTGGATTTTAACAACAAAAAGCCCACAAACTCATGGAAGCTCAACAACTCTTTACTGAATGGCCACCGGGTCAAGAAAGAAAATTAAATCAAGATCAAATAAACAAATTAAATAGACCTATTAAACAGACCCCTATGGAAACAGAAGCAGTCATTAAAAGTATCCCAACCAACAAAGGTCCAGGGACAGGTGGCTTAGTGCAGAATCCTACCAGGATTTCAAAGAAGAGCTAATACAAATACTTTTCAAATTATTCCAAAACATAGAAACAGAAGGAGCATTGTCAAATTCATTTTGTGAGGCCACAATCACCCTGATACCAAACTACACAAGGATTAACCAAAGAAAAAGAATTATAGACTCATAACAGTGGAGCAGGGGCTATCTCTGACCCTTTTGCCTGCTTTTGGGACCCTTTTCCTACTACTGGGTTGCCTAGTCCAGCCTTAATATGAGGGGATATGGGGATATGCCTAGTTTTACTATAACAACATGCCATGTTTGGTTGATACCCCTGGGAGGCCTGCCCTTTTGTAAAGGAAAAGAAGGAGGACTGCATTTGGAGAAGAAGGGGTTGGTGAGGGAGGAAGGAGGGGAAAATCATGGTCGTGATGTAATTATGAGAGAGAGGAGAGATAGATTAATTTAGGGGAAAAGCAAGAAAAGCGCTCTGTGCTCTGACAGAAGCCTTTAGTTCAGTTCCCAGCACCCACACAGTGGCTCACAACTGCGTATAACTGTTCTCACAGAGGCCTTGGGTTTGGTTCCCAGCACCTACATAGTGGCTCACAACTGCGTATAACTGTTCTCACAGAGGCCTTGGGTTCGGTTCCCAGCACCTACATAGTGGCTCACAACTGCGTATAACTGCTCTCACAGAGGCCTTGGGTTCGGTTCCCAGCACCTACACAGTGGCTCACAACTGCCAATAACTGTAGTTCCAGGGAGGTTGATGTCATGCATACATGTGATGTACATACATGTGATGTGTGTATGTGATGTACATACACACATATAAATTTTTTAAAAATTATGTATCAACTGGGCAGTAAGACCAAACTTCTGAGAATGAAAAACTGGAGAACATGGCAACAGAGACAGAAGGGAGCCCCTGCTGGGGAGGGACCATCTGCCTGGAGGACAGGGGTGCCAGGCAGGAGGAAGGTTCTGGGGAAGGGGTGGGCTGTGGAGCTCCAGTGGAGAGGACGGGGATAAGAGCACACGCTGGAAGAAGCCTAGCCAGGGACCGCTGCACCCTTCCGGAGACAGTCTCCAGTCTTCCCGAGGAAAGCAATCAGACAGGCCACTCAAGCACAGCAAAATGACCAGTTGCCTTAGGAAAGCTGTAATCAGAAACTAAAGCAGAGTGGTGTTTCAAAACCAAAGTAGCATTTAACAAAACAAGCCAGGGAGGAGAGGATCCGCTACCACAGGAGAGGCTGATGGACAGGCTGCAGACACCAGTCAAACTGGCAAATATGGAGGGGGTGAGCATGATAAAGAAGGACCTTTGTTTCTTACAAACCACAAAAAGGAGCAAAACCCAATGGATCCTGGGTATTTCCAGGCAACTGTTTCTGCTATGGTTTGGGAGAGGAAAGTGTACTGCTGGGGCTGAATTCAATACAGCAAATAAAATATCACCCTCTCCCAGGTCACCAGGACCTGGGACCAGGTAGGTCACTTCTGAAAGTAGGGGCTGTATTCCTCTGCAACTATGACCATGAGTCTTTGCTGAAAATTTTCCCTGACGTGATGGCACAAAAATTGGCTTGGAGCAAGGCCCCACCCCTCACAAACAACTTCCATCAGACACCCCAAACCCACCAGAAGCAAAGATGCTGGCTGCCCATCCAATGCCCATTGTCCGTCCTTCTGCACATGCTCACCATGCTAGCACATTTCCCAGCCAAAGAACTCAGGCAGAAGTCACGGGAGAGGATCTGAAAGCGCCTTAACAAAAGTTTGTTATTTCCCCAAGCACACGTTCTTTGAAAAGTTCTCTGTTAAAAGCACCCTCTGGCCTTCCCATCTCTTACTTCCACCTGCCAGGAATATGGATGTGATGGCAGAGCCACAGCCATCTTACAGGTGACACGAGGCAGTCATAAAGAGTCAAGAATAAGAAGAGATGCAGCTTGAGTGCCTGTAGCCAAAAGATACTCACACTAGCCCAAGCTACTTCCAGACAGCTCGTGAGAGAGAAAACTATGGGAGCTACTGTGCTTTCAGTTTTCCTTTTGACACAGCCAAGCCTCGTCCAACCTAACATGGCATCCCAAAGCCAATGAATGGCATGCTATGAAAATGAGATCGAGATAATCCTGCACACATCTAACCTCCTAACAAAAATGCTGAGCATGCCCACTGCAGAGGCAACTGAGGGCCTGCTGCCATCGACCCCTTTCCTGACAGAATCTGTCCCTTTGTTTCTGAGCCCTCACATTGCCTGTCTTCCATCCCACGTGAGCCTGACTTGACCACATCCTAACTGCCCTCTCTTAAGTATTTTTCCTTAAGCGACAAGCCTCTTCGCCGATGCAAATAATCCCAACCAGACCAAATCAGACCGAATTAGAAGATGTCCATGTTTAATGGCTGCCAGCACTCCTGGGTGGCCCCCCAGAAAAACACGGAGAGTAAAACAGGGAACCAAAAGACCAGCGGAAACCAGGAGACCACCGGAGAGGAAAAAGGGGAGACCACGTGTTCATCCTCTGGGGGGCAGTTTAAATAACCTGTGGGAGTGGTCTTGACCTTCCCTGGGGAGGGGTCACCATTTGGTGGGCTTTCTTGGAGGTGGAGTTCAGACTTAGGCAACTCCCAGGGGAGGACACTTATGCCAGGAGTTGGGGTAAAGCCCCCAGCTAAACATTACAGACTTTTTTGGATAACGATGATAGGGGCTGAGGTGATGTTTTTAACTAAACATTTTTAGACTCCTTGTATATATGGATGCCAGGGGGCTGGGGTAAAGCTCCCGGCCAACACCCTCTCCTACTTCACCAGGTCCCAGGATTAAGTAGGGAATACACAGCATCTGAGGGGGCCAGAGCTGGCCTGGAACAACTGTTGGTACAATCCATTGGGCATTTTACATGACATTTTGAATTTTCAATTCAGTGACAGTGAGTTTGTCAACTTGACATGAACTAGAGTCACCTGGGAAGAGGGACCCTCAACAGTACTATCTCCACTAGATTGTCTGTGGGGCATTTTCTTTTCTTTGTGGGGAGGAGGGAGGTCAAGACGGGGTTTCTCTATATATCCCTAGTTATCATGGAATCGCTCTGTAGACCAAGCTCTCCTCGGACTCACAGAGGTCAGCCTGCCTCTGCCTCCCCAGTGCTGGGATTAAAGGTGTAAGCCACTATTGTGCAGCTTTTTCTTTATGGATGATTAATATGGGAGGCCCAGCTCCTGCAGCAGGTAATCCTGGGTTACATAAGAAAGGGGTCTGAGCAAGTCATGAAAAGTGAGCTAGGGAGCAGCACTGTTCCATGCATGGTCTCGATTTCATCTCCCGCCTGTAGGCTCCCACTTGACTTCCTGCTCCGACTTCACTCAGTAATGGACATGGAAGTGTAAGCCAAATCAACCATTTCTTCCCCAAGTGGCTTTTGGGCAGTGTTTTATCATAGCAGCAGAAATCTAACTACAATAAATCCTTTTTTAATAAAATCTGAAATATGTATGGAAAAAATATAAAGGTGTTAATCCTCAGAGGTGAATACGGAGAGTATTAGCTATATTACTCTCTAGGCCTTTCCAATAAATTCAATCTAAAAAGAAAAAATCAACCCTTTGATGTCTGGGAACAGAATTCAGTAAAATGCAAGGAGTGAACGCAATGGCACCCACTTGTAATTCGAGCACTGAGGAAGCCAGAGCAGGAGGCTCCCTGGAGCTGGCTTGTCAGCCAGTCTAACCAATCAGCTCTATTTCAATGAGAGAGCCTTTCTCAAAAACTAAGGTGGATGGCAGGTGATGTGGTTCAGCAGGTAAGGACACTTGCTGAGCAAGCCTGGCAACGGGAGCTCAATCCTTGGAACCCACATGAAGATGAAAGGGGATAACTGACTCTACAAAACTATGCTCTGATCTCCACACATGTCATGGCATACACACCTCACACCTATACACAAAGTAATAACAAAAGGTTTAACAATAAACCAGGGTGCACACATATATCAACCCTTTAAGTAGATGTGCCACTTGGAGGCTAAGGCAAAAGGATCAGTTGAACCCAGATTCGCAAGCAACATGGTGATTACAATATAGTATCACCCCTTTCTCTTTGTCTGTCTGTCTGTGTATATTCTCTGAACCATGGCAGCTGCTAGGACTTCCACACTTCAGGCAGGCACTAGAACCACTTTCCTGGGTTTTATTTACAAGACAGAAAGCCATTTCCTCGCCAGATACTATTTTATCAGGATAATGGCTGCAAAGCTTTCAGAGAGGTTCACTATACAATTATCACCATAATCGCTCACCTTTTACAAACTAATTGACAGGTGTCTGCTAATTTGTCTTGACCCTCAACTTGGATCTTCAAAACATCACCAACACTATTTATAATGAAAATTGTCTGCTATTTGACATGTCCCATCGCTTGTTCCATGCACACAAGTCCAGAAAGTCACTGTCATTATCTTCAGCCCCCAAATTAACATCAAAAACTCTGAAATAACTTCCAGCAAGAACACAGCCATTAAAGGCAACCAGTGCAGAGATTCAAGCCACAGCCCTCAGGCTGCCTTGCCTTTTCTCAAGGATCACGATTTTTCCAGGTTCCCTCCCCAGTGGTATCTCTTTACCAAGGGAAAAGAAAGGGTTCTCGGGGGGAGGGGGAGGAAGGGCATGACTACTCCACACTCACCAATACCCATAGCAAGCATGTCTGCTCAAACAGCATGCTAAGAAGTGTTGAACTGAAGGGTCTGATGTCTGCTCCAGGAGGTTCCCTACCCTGTTTCCCACTAGATAGACAGCACACTTGCTCAGGCTATCCAAAAAGAGGATGCCCTCCCCCTTTCATGTCTTTTTCTCGGAACAAAGTTAAGTAGTAAGGTGAAACAGCAGAGCAGCCTACCCAAGCAGAGACTATACACCGAGACCAGCACTTCAGTGAGCTCAGTACACAACACCCAGGCTGGGGACCCACACATCTCATGATCTAGAAGTCATCTGAGAGATCGAACTTGGAGGAAAAGAATAGGTGCTGGACCTAGTAGGTGAGATCAGAAATCTTTGTTTTGTTTTTGTTTGTTTTTCAAGACAGGATTTCTCTGTGTAGCACTGGCTGTCCTGAGACTTGTTCTGTAGACCAGGCTGGCCTCAAACTTACAGAGATCCACCTGACTCTGCCTCCCAAGTGCTGGGATTAAAGGTGTGCGCCACCACCACCAACTACAGGCAGAAATCTTGATTCCTACTTTCTGGACAGTGGCAATGATGATTATTTTTATATCTCAATGGTGACTGACAATATGACTGGAACCTGAAACATGGTATGCAGATATTTGATCAAATACTAATAATCTAAATGTCAACTGTGAACGTCTTTGTCAGCCTGTATAGTATAACCAGATTTCACCCAGTCAAAGGCCTTAAGGTGGAAGAAAAGAGAAGGTCCATGGAAAAGATGTATCAGAGGATTCGAAGTCAAGCTGTGACATCAACTCTTCCCAGGTGTCTAGTCTGCAGGACACATTACAGATGATGGAGCTGAAGGACTTCCACAACCACATGAGCCAGTTTCCTAAAATAATCCCTGCATGCACACACAGAGTCAGTCTGTATCACTGTAGAACCCTGGTGTGTGTGTGTGTGAGAGAGAGAGAGAGAGAGAGAGAAAGACAGACAGACAGACAGACAGAGAGACACCTGGCACGTATCCATCGTTGGGGTTTTGGCTTCTATGTGTGTACAGAATGACAATAACACCAGGGAAGACCCTGGCTGTGGGTTTAACTATCTATCGATATTTGATCTAAGAACTTCTCTAGGTATTCTCAGGTTAAAACCATCTCACTGCCCTAGAGATTACCAAGTTACCTAATCTGGCTGGCTAGTAAGACTGAGGAACCCCTTGCCTCTGCCTTGGCCTCATCATGGCTGGGTTTCAAGTGTATGCCGCCACAACCAGCTCTGTGAGTCAGGGTCGAGGCATCGAGCCCAGATCCTCAAGCTTACGGGCACTTCCTCACAGAGCATCGCCCCAGCTCCTGGGCCATACATACATCTTCACCCAGGACTTGAGCTATATGCCAGAAATCAAAAGCATGGAGAGTCAACGACTGCTTTCTAGTCATACATGAAACTGTTTGACACTGGTTCCCTGCAGAGTAGGCAGGACTTCCTTAACCACAGAGTTGCCATTATGCCCAAGGGGTGACCATGAATGCCTAATTGTCAAGCTGGTTCCTGGGGGTGTGGTGGCACTTCTACCGCAGCTGTAACAATGCAGGATGAACACAAAAGTGACATCCAGAACAAGAGCTGAGGCAAAGGCAGGGACAGGCTTTCACAGACCTCTGTCCCGGAAAACCACATCAGCCACCAAAGCCTTCCTAACAAGTGAGGTCACTCCAAATTCTACTCCATATTCCTTCTTCACAGAAACAGGAGAAGAGTGGAAACTTTGATTTGTACCTGTAAAATTAAATATTGTTGACACTATATTTTAAAAGTTAATTTTATGTTGTTTATTTTTAAAACCTGAAGGAATGTGTCCATAACAAGAATATAAGGACGAAGGTGAAAGTCCCGGGAGAGCCCTGAGGAGTACTGCCAACTGCAAAGCTCGGGGAGCTAAAAAGATTTCCAGTCTCTTCCTTCTAATGAGCTCACAGCTGTCCAAGTCAGTGTTGACAAAGATTAAAAGATACTTTATGCTTACGCTATGAAAATGTGTTCTCAGTCCCTCTTATAACTCAGGAATTCAGGCATTGCTGTGTCCATCCCTGATACCAGAAGCCAAGGGCCATCGTGAATCCGATGGCAAAGCAGCCTTCCTCCAGGTTCCATGAGCCTGCAGGCACCAGGGCCAGGCAGTGAGGACGTGGAGAGCAGGGCTAGAAGTCCTGACCTCTCAGGAGGATCAGAGCTTGGGAAGAAAGCTGCTGTGCAGCTCTGGAAAGCACTGCCTTTTACAACCATCTTTTAAAACAAACACATCAACACAGCTTATGGAGTGCCACGTGAGTAGTCATTATGTACCTACACGTGTGTAATTTGCAATGCCAAAATCAGTGGAAAAGACTGGAGGCTGGGAACAGGGTCTCGCTATGCAGCTCAGGTTAGCTTTGAACTAACAAACCTTTGACCCTAGTTTTGAGTGTAAGGCTGTTTTCACGGTGCTGGCACACTGTGCTGGTGACTCTCATAATTGTGGCTAAAAGGAAGAATCACAGGGTGTCATAAGCAGAAACAGGGCAGCTGATGTGTGCCCGCTACTGAGCTCAGCCCTGAACACCCTGCAATGTGAGAGGACGCCAGGTACACGGCGTAGGAGAGCGTGGAAAGTGGCTGCCGCTACTTGACAGTAGACTGTGCTGGCCATCTCACTGCAAGTCAGCAACGGTGATCGCACTGCAAGTCAGCAAGGGTGATCTCACTGCAAGTCAGCAACGGTGATCTCACTGCAAGTCAGCAAGGGTGATCTCACTGCAAGTCAGCAAGGGTGATCGCAGGTGCATGCTGAAAAGGCTTCCACCAGCTCTGCTTCAGAGCACTCAGGCTGCAGTGTAAGAAATGGAACTTCTGCTACAATCTGTACACCACAGGCTCTGCTTGTGCATTTGGGGAGAAGTACTCCAAAACTCCTGGCTCAGAAATGCATCTCATAGTGCTGTGCTTTCTAAAATGCTGCAGTTGGAAAAGTGCTTGCCATGCGCGCATGAGGATCTGACATCCCCAGCAGCTTGTGTCAAAAACAAAAAAAACCTGGCACCATGATATATGCCTGTAACCCAGGTTCAGCAAGATACCATGACTCTAATAATAAACACCATGGAGGTTGGGCCTCTGGCCTGCATATGCAAATGCTGTGAGTCCATAAACATAGGAGGACACTAGCTGGAAGGACAGGGGTTTTCAGGAGTGAGAGGGTAAGAGAGGGGAGCAAGAGTGATACGATCCCAACACAGTGCACATATGCATAAAACTGTCAAAGTTAAAATATTAAATAATACCAATAGCCAAGCATTACCTATTGGGTATTCACATCAACTCAAGTGGCAGGGAAGCCTGTCCCTGCCATGGGCAGATACTCCCTGTGTAAACTTTGTAAATTCTCAAGGCAAGTTTCCATCTAGGCCCTGCTCCCAGACTTCCTTAATGACCCTAATGGTTTTAGAGCCATTCCCAATCCTATAGTAAAAGAGTAGCTGGGCCCCACCCTACAAGAAAAAAAAAAAAACTTTCCCCAATCCCTGAGCTTGCCAAGATCAGACCACATAATTCCTCCAATCCCAGGTCACCCTGGAAACTCCCCACTCCCTGCAAGAAACCCAATATAAACCCTATGTTCTGCTCAGTTCTCTGCTGTTTCTAGCCCAAACAGAGGCAGCCACTCTCCAGGTTTTTTACCTCCCAATAAATCTCATGTGTGAGGTTTGTTGTGCGTTGTGACTTTGTGGTATTCCTTGGCTCCCAACTACCAGGATGCGTTTCCATCCGACCTGTACCATTTACATTACCCAGTACCTGTCCTGTGCCAATCCTTACACTGCTATACCTAGTGCCTTGCAAAGCAGGTACTGCCAACTACCCCATTTTACAGATGAGAAAACTGAGTAGGAACATTAAAAACTACAAGAGAGGTCGGATTACAGCCTGGAGGTCTGATTCTTCACCCTGCCCACTCTCTTCTGCTTATATCCCTGGTCTCATGCGAATCAGCCATTCCATAAGGCTCACAATAATCCACCTAAAGTCCATAAAAGTGCCCAAATCATACAATTGTTGCTAAGTCTAGTGAGGCTTAGTTTTCATTTAGAAAAATGCACAGCAGGGTTTTCTGTCTAACTCTGTTTTCTGGAATCCCACCAGCACCATTTCTCTACCTCAGTGGAGTATGTGTTCATCCACTCCTGGAGCCTGCCCATCCAACAGCCAGCCCCTCCCCCCGCTCAGCTCCACCTCACCTTCAGCTGTTTGACCTTCTCTTTTCAGCATCTGGACAGCTCCTACATATTTCTTCAGCTGGACTTTGAGCACCTCGTTTTCTCTGCAGGTATAAGAATGTTTAAAAAAAGAAACAAATTTAAAAACTGACACTTTCCACCCTAAGCAGGGGAGGGATCTGTGTGAGGAAAAGACACAGTTGTGTCTTATCAATGCTAATGTGCTGTCCTGTATCACAGCACTGAAAATGACTGGGCATACTTCTGGGACTTTCTTTTGGGAATGTTGGTGAATGCCAACTGGTCCCTGTGCCTACAGACTTGGAATGCAAGCACATGCTATGTGAACCCACCAACCTGCCAGGTGCCATTCTGAGTCAGGCCCTTGATAGTGTTTTCTCCAATGACAGGCACACACTACACACAGTTCACCTGCACCAGCTACTGTGTTTTGAATGACATGATCCCAGGAACTAGCACAACTCCTACTTTGTAGATGGGGCAACTGGGACACCAGGAGGAAACCCATGACCAAATCCATCCCCAACCCCACATAAAATCATACATCTTACAATGGAAAACAGACACACGCTGGGCTACAACCACACTCTACTTCCCAAATCCATTCCCCAGGTACACTGGGGCCATGTGACATGAGCTGCAGAATGACATTTCATTACCATCAACCATCTATAGCTGGGCCCTTGAGCATGTCAGCTCACCAAATCACACATGCATGCATCCATTCATTGTATCTATCACATACATCACATAGTTTTGACCCATATAAACTCACTGAACCACATACATGCACTTTCTTCCACCCATCATTTGTGGAAAACTCACAATGGACCTGGACCTGTTGCAGTCTCGGTCCAGTCAGAGAGAAATTTTGACAGATAATGTCTCTGAACAAGATCACATGGCCAAGGTCACCAGTAACCCCCAGGTCTCTCTGTCTCCAAGACAGATTTTCCTGTGTCCTTCTAGAGACCAAGATTTACTCTCTCACCAGCTACACCACAAGAGGCTTCTTGCCCATATTCTATTTCTCCCTTTCACTTTCCACCCCAGGTCTCCAGTATATTGTTAAACACACCGAAATGTTGTCTTAACAATAAAAAGGGCTCAAACCGGATTTCTTCTATGACTATACAAATAAAGACTCACTGCAAAATATTTCAACAGAACATATTTAAGAAGGAGAACTTAGCTAAAAAACACAGCACCTTGAAAGAAAGCCCATCAACACTCTCCTCTCTCCTGTCACACTCAGGACATGTGCAAACGAGAATGCTTTATGGAAGAAATAACCAGTCATGTTCCCTTAACATTTTTGGCTAGAAGGAAATCATGTTCCTTGTCATTTTCTCCAGCTCTCTGAGCTCCAGGGAAAACAGCAAACCTGGTGTGCACTGCCATGCCCTACAGTGTGCACAGCTAACCACCACGAACCACGCACACTCCTACAGAGTCCAGCATACGGTGCGGGACCACAGGTGTACTCTTTCTGCAACCAAGCTGTTTTCTTCAACTGCACCACAGCAAGCACTAACTCAGACTATTGACAGAAATAGGTTCCTTAGTGTAATGCTACACACATACTTAGCTGTGTGTTTCCAGTGACCCGTACTACAACACAGTCTATAAAGACAACACTTCTCTTTGGGGACAGAGGATATAAGGGTCAAATCCAAGAAGCACCAGGTGCTTAGGAATTGCCATGTTGAACATATCAGCTCACTGGATGGATATCTTTGGCAGCTGCCAGTTTAACCCAGCTGGCTTTGCCCTGGTGGGAAATTAACACTTTCACACCTCTGGGGCCTGAAAAATCTCAAGTGAGAATGTGTTCATACTTTTTTTGGAAAGAATAAAGGCCTGATGTGCTGGCCAGGGGGGCACTGGCCACTGATCCCTAGGAACAACCAAACTGAGTTATTGTTTTAAATTTTTATTTTGAAATAGCTAAAGATTTGTAGAAAGTCAGAAGAAAGCAACAGGCCCTGCACAGCCTTGGCCCAATTTTTACCAGTGGGCACACCTTACATAGCCACAGGGCAGATGCCATCACTAGGAACACAGTGTATGATGAGACCATCTTCATTATTGTAACCAGCCTTGAACATGAGGTGAGCCCTGAGCCTTTGCCTCCTGAGTGCTGGAACCACACACCCAGCTCACAGTGTGTCTCTGAAGAGAGACAGAGACTTCAGTGACCACAGTAGTAAGATAGGCTGTGCCAGTAAAAGAAACCAGGTAAGTATTTGGGACTCAGGAATGGTAGCAATCAAAGGAGTTCTTGTCACTGATGCCCTCTACAGGCCTGGCTTTATTGAGAGGTAGTGGAAATTAGCATCTAGGGTAGTGGTTCTCAACTGTCCTAACGTTGGGACCCTTTAATATAGTTCCTCATGTTGTGGAGTCCCCAACCCCAAAATTATTTAACCACTACTTCATAACTGTAATTTTACTACAGTTATGAATTATAATGTAAATAAATTATATATAACACCTGTGAAAGGTTCATTCACCCCCCCCAAGGGGTAGAGATCCACAGTCGGGACCCACTGACCTAGCAGAAGGTCTTCATCACTAGCTGAGTGCCCTTGAAGGAGACAGTAGGACCTGGCAGCCCCATCTGTCCTCTTCCTTTACTCCTGGCCCTACAGTGACCAACTTTGCCCCACCAGGGAATGCTTCCTCACTACAGATTCAAAAGCAGCAGACAAACCACGGACTAAAGCCTAACACAACTGTGAGACCGAACACCTTTTCCTCTTCTTTGCTGACTGCCTCGGGTTTTTGTGACAGTCACAGAAAGCCGGCTCATTTAAAAGGTGCCTTTTCTGCTTTTTCTTTCTTCTCTTAAACTTCACATATCACTAGCCCAGGAAAACAATTCTCATAGTTTGGACAACTAATTAACAAAAATTTTAAAAACTAAGTAATTTAAAATTTTTATGACATTTAACTGTTTACTTGTGTGCTTGTGGATGCGTGAGGGCACACACTGACACTGAACCCCTGAGCTATCTATCGTGTCTGTCGTAAGGAGGCCTTACCTTGTAGTCAGAGAAGCCATTTAGAATGCATATTCTGCTCACTACATAATCCATAATACGATTATAATATATTAATACCTGACGCTTGACTACCAGTGGCACTGAAGTGCATTAATGCCAGCCATTCTGGGGTTCGAATCTCAGCTCCTGTTCTGACCAGCTCTCAAACGGTGACAGTGACCTTAGCTCCTGTTCTTACCAGTTCTCAGACCCTTAGCTTAGCAGTGACAGCAACCTCAGCTCCTGCTCTCAGACACTTAGCACTGACAGTGACAACAGCTCCCCCATTTTCACTTGTCACTCACTAGCTGTCAAGTGATAATTCAAGTGGTTCATAAATGTCTCACCCTGTTAACAACTGTAATATTTGCTTCCTGGGGGTCAACTGGACTTCTTCACTCCCTCTAGTGGCAGAAGTGTCACGTGTCACTTCTGGGATCAATTAGAAGAAGACTACAACAGTCTTTCTCTAAAAGGTTCCCATCTCTTATTCCCAGCCAGCATGTGAGAAGCCACAGAGCAGAAAAAAAGGGCACCTGGCAGCTGCATGAGTGAGCCTGGAAGAACACCTTATAGCCCCATCAAGCCTTGAGTAGTGACTAGAACTCCAACTAACACTCTGGTTAACCTCACATGACCCTGGCCAGAGTGACCAGCTAAGCCCGCCCCCCAGGCCTCTGACCCTCTGAAACTAAGAGGAATTGGGGAAGGCAGTACCTAGATTGAACCTAGGATCTCAGATGCCAGGTGAGCATGTTACCACTAAGCACAAGCTACAGTGCCAGCTTAATTAACTAAATTTAAACTGATCCATGCAACTTTATGTGCATTCATTCACTTTATCCCCATGGTAATCCTATGAGGCATTTTTACTCCTGATGTTGAGCCTAGGAGCAGAATATAGGAAACAGAGATAAGCGTTTCAGAGGTCAAATAGCTTGCCCAAGGTAATTAACTTTCTCTGACCTCCACCCTTTGTTAAAGTGAAGGTCAAAGCCCTGCTTACATCCAGCTGAGCACAGCGGAAGCCCTCTCTACACCTCACTTCACTTCCCTAAATAGCAGACAGAACTCAAGGAGCTCTGAGGATTGGTGCAGCGTGCACAATTCTTCCAACAACCACTTCTCTGGACTTCACGCAGGTGCTGAGCATCATCAGGCACATGATGTAGGGGCACAGGACAGAATGGATCCCCCATCCTCATAGAGGTGGGATTCACAAAAGAGCTGTAACCTTACAGGTCAGCAAACAGGTAGCAGAGTTCCAGACCACACCGCACCTTATAAAAATGAAGGGGGGATGGGAAGGAGGGTACAGGGTGATGGAATGTTTTATAGAGGGTCTACAGGGCTTTTCTGAAAGCTGACAAACCTGAAGGAGGTTTAAGACTCCTGGTTCCAGAATCAGGATGAAGGACAGGGTGCACATAAGTCACCTGCAGGGCTGTTAAAATGCAAATTTGATTCAGAGCAAGGGAGCAGAGCCTGGAAACCTGCATTTTTATGTATTCCAGGCAGGCTGCCAGACCCAAGACTAGACTGGAGGAAAGGGCTGGGAATGCCCCAGGAAGCCGGCGAGACTAGAACCAGGCACAAGTCATGAATACCCCTTAGCCAGGGCAAGGACCGAGAGCACCCAAGGAATGGTGTGAGGGGGACATAGGGGCCATGTGACCTTCTAGAAGGCAGCCACTGCAGTCATCCAGCCAAGAAATGATGGTGGTCAGGACTGGAAGGCCTGGCAAGTAGCCACAGAGGAGGAGAGAAATCCACAGCATTTCGTCTACAGGAGTCCAGGCTGCCAGCCCTGATCCGCCTGCTGGCCACCCTGCAGTTTCCTTTGAAAGCTCAGGGAAGATGTAAATCATGGAGTAGGTGGCAGCAAGTGCTTCTCCTACAGCTTCCAGTGACTACAGTAATTAATGTGCGCAAGTCAAAGCAATTACGCCTGCTGGATGTCAGAATAAACAACCAGCAGCCCCAGACAGCACCATTCAAAGGATAATTACTCAAAACAAAACCAACGAACCTGTTAAGTGCATTTGGTAATTCACAGGCATCAAAACACCACAATAAGACACACCTACAAAAATCTGTTCTCCTGGGCCTGATGAAAGCTTGGCTTAGGGTACCTCAACTCTACTAGCCACTGATACTAAGTAAACACTACATCTAGCTACACCAAACTACTAGAAGATGGTGTCTGAGAGGCCTGGCCACACAAAGCCATGACAACTACCTAAAGAAGGTAGTAATGGACCAGCCTGCCTCCATATTGGGCTTAAAAGCCATCTTATAGGAGAGACAAACTAAGCTCATCCCTCTTTATAATTAAATCTCTGTTTCTCAAGGATTGGGCTTAACTAAAGATGGTTCTGTACTGCCTGTTCCAGGAAACAGCAACCATGCTTTGTTCAAAAAATTATTTTGGTCACCTGTTGTTGTGACTACCTTAAGACCACCTTGCAAAAATGTCTTTGTTTCAAAAAGCTATAATGACCAACTTGCCACAAAGGTAGAGACCTTTGTTTCAAAAGCTTGTTATGACCATCTTGTTATGTCCTGCTCCTGTAGCCCAGCCTATTTTGCCCACCAAATCTCCCACCTGGAAGCCCCCCTCCCCTGAGCTATAGAAACCTTGTCTTCCTCACTTCCAGTGCAAGCCTCTGGAACCCCACCTTAGGGAGAGGCAGGCTGTGCACATGAACAAAAAAGCTTGCTTTGATTAATTTGGCCATGATGGTTTGGGTCAGTGATTTTTATCCTTCCAGTTTTGGGGTTAACAGCAGGAACAAAAGGCATCTAGGTTAATGGTATTGAAAGAAACTCCTAAAGCCTCAAGATCACTATAAAATGTACTATCAAAGCTACCTGCATATCTCTTAGTCTCCTCCTACTCTCCCCTCTTGTGGAGGCTTTCTACCCTGGAGTCTACTATTACTCTGAGTATAACACGTTTTGTAGCTCTCTACAGAACACTGCTGCAGTCCAAGTTCCTACAATAAGAAAGGGCTGCTGTAGGAGAAGGGCTATGGAGGCTCTGTCAATACTTACAGACTTAAGTGCCCAAAGAGAAGCTACATAATTTCCCTAGCAAATGACAAGAGCTAGGATTCAAACCTTGTAGTGTGATTCCAGAGTCAGAGGGGGAACAGTCTTCCACACTGCCTTTATACTACAAAGAACGGTTCTGAGGGTCAAGGATTCCCAACCAGCCTCCACAGCAGTGAGAAGCAGTATAGGAAGCTATTACACCAATCCTCCATAAATGTACTCAACAGGTTGAACCCTCACATTTCCTGCCTTGCAGCTGTCAGGGCTCCCAGGGATGCTCAATCATCCAATTCAACCCCTACACTGCTGTAGAGTTTAACTTACCACGGCCCCTCCCTGTGACATTCCTTCTGACACCCTGTGCCATTATTATGGCTGAACTGATTTTCTGTCTGCGTTCAACACCTTGGCAAACATCTATGAAGTGCCCAGATATCACCTCAGAAAAGATACTCAAAACAAATGGTAACTGGTTAAGGACATCCAAGAATGGACCTGAGATGTCTGGATCTCAGCAATTCAACCCCTCCAACTCCTGTGAGGGGTAGAGTGGGAAGCAGGGTCTTCCCTTCCTGAACTATTCCTGAATGTTCCGAGACCAGTAGAGGCAAATCACTTAAAGGAGAACTGATCAAATAGCTAAATGTAGCTGGGTAGTGGTGGCCTATGCATTTAATCCCAGCACTCAGGAGGCAGAAGCAGGTGAATCTCTGAGTTTGAGGCCAGCCTGGCCAACAGAGTGAGTTCCAGTTCAGCCATAGCTACACAGAGAAAACCTGCCTCAAAAGCAAAAAAAAAAAAAAAAAAAAAAAAATTAATTAAAAAACAACCAAATTCATCAGACAAATTTATTCAGGAGTCAGACTCTTGCTACTGAAGAAAGGAATAACAAATATGTAAGGGAAAACTGGGAAGGTCAAAATTCAAGAGATTGCTTTGAACTCATGAGACCATCCCCAAGGAACACAGTAGCACCCTCACTGGGCAAAGCTGGGGCAATCTGACCACTGAAATAGTGAAAGAAATTACTTATGAGATAGTGAATGAAACAGAAACGGTTAATATAAAATTAACAAATAAAAAATTAATTACAGTAGACTATCCATAGCTCCAAAATCTTCTTCACAAAATACTGTTTGCAAAGGGGCAAAGAGTAGCTTCAGCAGAGCACTTAACCTGAGTGTGGATGTTAACCTCTTCGAAGACGGGAAGAAGTGCAACACTACCTGCAGAGGTGCACAGAGGGCCTGTCTCACATAAGTGATGACCAAAGATGCACAAACTGAATCTAATCATAAGGAGACCACAAATAAAAGCAGTAAATAGATGTAATCTTTTACAACGCCAAGGTCGTAAGAGTCACATCTCCTTAGAGATATAAGTATTGCATACAACGACAATGGGTCAGTCACTCTGGTGTCCATCATTCCGCAAGACAGGAAACGTCTAGGACAAATGGTAAGGGCGGGCACAGCATGAGGCTATGAGCAGCCAAGTGTTGACTGCCCCCACTGCACTGCAGTGCCCAGGAGAAGGCCTGCCCGTGGGAAGCACATGCCCCGGAGTAGGACCTGGAGTCTGCACTTTAATAAACCACCAGGACATTCTGCCATCCACTCACAGCACTGTGCCCTTCTGCCATACCATGGTGGTGACAGAGACCCAGCAGGGGCAATGCTCTTATTCAGCTGCTGCCCCCAACACAGTAGGGCCTGCTCAGAATAAGAAGTTTGGGGCCAGTTCCTTTTCTCTCCAGTTCCCTCAAATTAGACAACATCCAAGGGCTGTCAGGGGATTCAAACTTCTCCTGCTGCTCTGTGGCTTGAGATGAGTAACAGCAGCTCCAGTTTGGGGATACTGGGGAGAGCCATCTCCCTATCCCTTCTGTAAACCCCACCTGGTAAATTCTACTCAGAATGTCATGCTGGGTCCTACATTTCAGATCCCAGGCAAGGAAACAGACCAAAAAGCTCCAGGAATTCGGAGATAATGAATGACCGATGACACACCTCAGAATATCCAGAGCACAATGGGAAAACCACAGGCTCTCAGCTCAAGAGCTGAAACCACACTTCACTTACTTCTAGCCCCCAGAAGTCACTTACTAAAGGCATTCATATAGCAACCTGGCAGCTGACTTCTTACATCAGGCAAGACCATGTGAATGCTGGTCTTGTTTCTGTGTCCCCTTGGCCATGTAAATAGGAATCAGCATATCACTTGCATTCATAATCGTACCACACTGGTACTCACTTCCTGTTGTTACATCCATACTGCATTCATGATAATACCGCACTGGTGTTCACTTCCTGTGTACTACATCCATACTGCATTCATGATAATACCG
>PVIU01017416.1:0-42013 GCA_004026605.1 Ondatra zibethicus
CCCTCCCTTCCTCCCTCCCTCCTTCCCTGTGTATGTGTGTGTGTACTTAGTGGCCTTACGTTTTAGAGAAAAATGCAAGGCTGCTGTATTGTAAGTACAGTACAATAAATAAAATTTTGCTCTGCAGGATGTTTTACCTGTGTATCCATAGAACCATAACAGATTCCAGTCTGGGTAAAACAGATGATGTAGAAGCTAATACTGTGTTCCTTGTCTGGCTGGCATTCTCGTGACAACTGAATTCATACATGGCAGTTCTTGGAATCCTGGTATTTTAGTTATTCTAGGTTATTTCTTTGGACAGTTTATCTGAAGTACTTACTGAATACTTTTAGTGAATGTGGTGGTTGGTTGCCTGGGAATAAAAATGGCAGCAAACATGATGCCTGTTTATATAAGATGGTAGTATTGGGCAGATAAGCATTGTACATGATATATAATCCAAGGTAAAGATGTTGGAGGCCCAGTAATTCTGTAGCAAGGAAGGCTGGTTTGAGGAGGTCATTGAAAGCAGCACAGGATGTAGGTCGGTCCAGAGAGAGGTTGAGAAGAGTGCTGTGGGCAGGGTAACAGTGTCTTCGGGATCTGACTGCCCTTGGCTTTGTGTGTGCAGTGCTGAGAAAGTTGGCTGGTGGCCAGAGTGAGTGACCCAGGTGCTAGGTCATGAGTTTGGGCATTAGTAGGTGAGCATCTTGGAATCATGTGCCCTCTGTGTGTGGGGGGGTGATGATTCTTTTTTCCTCAGAGGAAGCATGACAGTTGTATCATGTAGTGAATTCCAGGCTGTGCTAGCCCAGATCCATCTGTGTCTTGGCAGACCTCATGCATTCTGCTGTGTCTGCCATGCTCTGTCGGGCCCTTGCCTCCCAGGAGATCATGTGGGTCACTTTGAATTTCTTTCTGTGATTATTGGAAATCACACAGACAAAATAATGCATTATGCAAATTATAGGCACCTGTTAGCTTAAATGTGGATTTCAAGCCAGGCAGTGGTTCCTTTAATCCTAGCACTCTGTGGATCTCTGTGAGTTCAAGGCCAGCCTGATCTTATAGAGTGAGTTCAGGTGTCAAAGCTACAGAAAAATCCTGTGTCAAAAAAGAAAAAGAAAATGTGGATTTCAGCTTTTTTCTGGTAGTTCTTCAAAATATCTGTATTCTTTGTTTTGTAAAGAACCTTAAAAATATTAATGTGGTTAAATCTATTAATTAAAAATTTAAAATATGGCTAGAGTCTAGTTATTAATACTTTTTTACATTTATTGTTTGTGTGTATGTATATATGTGTGAGTGTGCATGCATGTAGACATGTATGTGAGCAAGTACATGCCCCAGCATCCACATGGAGGTCAAAGGACAACTTGGCAGGAGTTAGTTCTCTTTTTCCATCCACCATGTGGGTCCTGGAGATTGAACTCAGGTTATCAAGTTTGGCAGCAAAGTATCTTTACCTGCTGAGCTGCCTTATCAGCCCTGCTAGAGACAGGATTTCGTGTAACCAGGCTGTCTTTGAATTCTGAGAATACCTGAGAATTTCTTTGAATTTCTCACCCTCCTGCCACCTCCTCCTGAGTGCTGGAATTGCAGGTGTATGTTATCATACTCAGTGTTTTGTTTTGTTTGTTTTTCTCAGACAGGGTCTCTCTGTGTAACAGTCCTGGCTGACAAGAGAAACAAATGTAAAGAATGCAACTGGTTGGTTTTGTGTCTGTGTGTATGTGTGCATGCGTGGTGTGCACACACATGGGTGAAGGACAAAGGTGCTGTTGTAAGTCCTCCTCAATTAATTTCTATTTTTTTTTTGAGACAAAGTCTCTCACAGACCTGGAGCTCACTGATGAGGCTGGCCAGCAAGTCCCAGGACCTTCCTAGCTCTACCTTCCCAGTGCTGGGATTATAAATGTGCATGATTTTTACGCGGTTGCTGGGAATTGAACTTGGGTCCTCATGCTTATGTTTCAGGTATTTTACTCACTGAGCATTCTCCTCTGCCCCGTTTTGTATTGTTTTTGGAGACTGGTTCTGGAGTTGTGGCATCTTCTTGCTTCAGCCTTCTGAGTGCTGTATGCCACCACACCTAGTGATGTTTTCTAAATAAAATTAGGGTGGGCATGGTGGCATATGGTAAAGCCGGGCAGGTTTCTGTGAGTTTGAGGCCAATCTGGTCTACATAGCAGCAAGTTCTAGGGCTTCGGGAACAAACAGTAGATTTCATGACTAGATTTGAAGGTGGAGTACTGGTTTGTTTCTGTCACAGACAGAGGTGCATGTAGGAGAACCATGCTTTCATTTTGTCCCATACTGACAAGGCTTTGCCACGCTATGGCACACCACTGATTTTATTTTTTTCCCAATATTTACTTTGGACCCAGGCCAGCCATCTAGCTATGATGGCATTCTTCAAAAGCGTACTACGTTTTCTGCCAGATGACCTTCAATGGTTGGTTATTTGGAAATGCTCCTTTTGGGGCTGCATCCTTGCTTTTCAATCCAAAGAAGAGTAAGGGAAATGCGAGCATTTTCTATTTATTAATAACCCACTTTTTTCGTCTATTTTTTCCATTTTCTAAAAGCATGTCAATCATGACACTAAGACTTATCTTTATTTTATTATTTCTATTTTATTGGTATTATTAATACTTGGTTTAAATTTAATTCTTTATTTTGTCTTCTGAGATGGTTTTTGTGTGTGTGTGTGTGTGTGGCCCTGGCTGTCCGGAGCTCTCTATGTATACCAGGCTGATCTGGAACTCAAAAAATCTGTCTCTGCCTCCCCAGTGATGGAATTATGTGTGCACCACTACTACCTGGTAAAATTGACTCTCTTTTGGCGAATAGTTTCATTAATTTAATGTATATATGGTTTCTCCAGACACCAATATACAGTCAGAATTAAGAACAATTTCGGGCATGGAGAGATGGCTCAGTGGTTAAAAGCACTTGGTGTTCTTGCAGAGGACATGGGTTCAATTCCCATTACCTACATCAGGCACCACTCAACCACCTATAACTCCAGCTCCCACAAGATCTGATGCCTCCGGCCTCCTGGGCACCTGCATTCATGTGGTCATTTGAACACACTAAAAAAAAAAAAACAAAAAGCCTTTATTAAAAAAAAATAGTGCCATCCCCCAGGCTCATTCTTGTTGTCCTATGTAAATGTAAACATTTATAAATATAAACATTATAGTTTCCCCTGGCTTGTCATTGTGACCATAC
This sequence comes from Ondatra zibethicus, assembly GCA_004026605.1. Lineage (NCBI taxonomy): Eukaryota > Metazoa > Chordata > Mammalia > Rodentia > Cricetidae > Ondatra > Ondatra zibethicus. The sequence continues at coordinate 3,217 of PVIU01017416.1, forward strand.
AGTATGTAAGCTTTATGACTGCGTACTGCTTTTTTATTATTAGTACATTTATCTATCTATTGGGTGTGTGTGTATATACTCTTGTGTGCATGTGGGCATGTGTGTGCCTGTCTGAATGTAGAGGTTAGAGTATAACTTTTGGGTGTTAGTTCTCTGCTTCCACCATGTGGACTCTGGGGATCTAACTGAGGTCTTCTGGTTGAATGGCAGTACCTTTACCCACTGAGCCACTGGTTTCACCCCCGCTTTTGTAGGCTGTTCTTTTTCGCTGCCAGGTAGTTTCGCACTGTGAGTGCTGGAGTTTGTTCACTCGCTCAGTGCTGAAGGATGTTTGCATTTCTTTTTTAGCAAATCTGAATAGAGCGTCTGGAAATGTTTTTATGTCGGTTTCTGAGTAAATATGGTTCTCATTGTCTCAGGGTATCCGGATACAACAAGGGGTGTTGTTGAGACATGTATGTCAGTGTGTGAGTATGTGCATGTGTATGCCTGTGCACACGTGTGGAGGCCAGAAGAAGGCGACAGGAGCTGTCATTCTCTGCCTGTTCTTTAGAGGCAAAATCTGTCCTAAACCTGGGGTTCATGTTTTCCTGGCTGGGCTGGCAGCTACAAGCTCCAGAGATCCTCCTGTCTGAGCTTTCTGTGGAGCCGAGATTATATGTATGGGCTGGAAACCAGGATTGATGTGTACACAGGGAACCTAACTTGGGTCCTTTGGAAGAGCTGCAAGTGTTCTTAACTGTCAAGGTTCATCTCCCCTCCCAACTTTTAAACTCGTCTATTCTAGTAAATGTGTTTGATAATTTAATCGTAGCTTTAATTTTCATTTCTGTGATGGATGTTGAGTATCTTCTTATTGTATTAATATTATTATTTTGGTCTTTTTGTTACAGAGTTTCTCTGTTATGTAGCCATGGTGGTCTTGAACTCACTGAAGTGATTTCTATTTTACATAAGCAGAAAAATTTTTAAATTTAGAGAAATTGACACTACCAGGTATCGTGTTAAGCACTTAACAGAGTGATCCTAGGAGGGAGGTTCTAGTGGTTTGGTTATCTGTTCATTTCCAGGTAAGCAATTGAGGGACTCAGGTAAGTCAGTTGCTCCAGGCCACCTGGCTAGTGAGTGGCTGGGTAGTGAGCTTTAATGTGGGACCTGTGACTCAGTCTGTGTTTTGCATCACTAAGTTATGCTCTTTCCTAAGTACAGATTTCAGCTTGAGCAATATTGGTTTTGCCTTTATTGCTACTTCTGTCTATAGTATTTGTCTAGGGATGGGCTGGGAGCCTTGGTGGACGATTTGCTAATTGGGATCTGTGATTTGTCTGTTTTCTTTCCTGTGGTTCTGGGGTTTATTCTAGGACTTTATTAATGGTATGGCAAACACCTTCCACTGAGAATAAGTCCAGCCCTCTTATTACTTAAAACTTTTATTTAAATTCATGCACAGACAGAAAAAAAAATAAATCTAGAAAACAAGTAAGGGCTCTTGAGTTGTAAGCCAGACTCTGTCTCAGAAACCCAAAAACTGGGGCTGAGAAATGTATAGGTGGTTAAGAGCATTTTTCTGCTCTTCGAGAAGACCCGAGTTCAATTCCCAGAACCCACATTGGGCATCTTACTACCTCCTATAACTCCAGTCTCTGGGATCCAAAGGTACCTGCATTCATATGTATACATGAACCTCATGTACATAATTTAAAGTAAAATGTAAAAGTCCTTTTTTTCTAGACAGGGTTGATCTGTGCATCTTTGGGTAAAAATACCTTAAAAATTTAAAAATACTTTTAAATTACATTTATTTAGATTAGAAGACAACTTTCAGGAACTCCTTTCACTGTGTGGGTCCCAAGGATCAAAGTCAGTCTTGGCCTCAAGCACCTTTACATCTTAGCTGTCTTGATAGCCCCTTTTAGTTACTTTATTTCGAGACAGGATCTTATTAAATTGCCCAGGCTGTCCTTGAACTTGCCTCTTAGCCCAGGCAGGGTTTGAACTTGGGATCTTTTTTGCCTCAGTCTCCCTAGTAGCTGGATCTGCCATACCCTTCCTTTCCTGTTACCTGTGTACTTATCTGTCAATTCTTGACATTTGTGACTCTCTAGAGAGGTTTTTCATTATTATAAGTCTGGGATGTGCCGCTGGTGTCTAGTAGGTGGAGCCCTGGGGTGCTGTCTAACAGACAACTGTAGACAGGGCAGCTTTCTACAGTATGAGACTATCCAGCCCAAACCAGCTCTGGTACCAACTGTGGTGCACATCATAAATTAGTGATTGTCTTGGGATGCCATTCTCTTTTTTTCTTTTTCTTTCTTTTTTTCTTTTCTTTTCTTTTTTTTTCCCTACAGGACATTTTCTTGACTTTTTTTTTTCTTAAGACAGCATTTCTTTGCAGCTCTGGCTGTCTTGGAACTTGCTCTGTAGACCAGGTTGGCCTTGAACTCACAGAGATCTGTTGGGGGAGGCTGTTCATTCCTGGCTGCTCAGCCCCAAAATAATCACACAGAAACCATATTATTTGCAATACTGTTTGGCCAATAGCTTAAGTATATTTCTAGCTAACTCTTATATCCTAAACATCTCCATTAATATGTGCATCACCAAGATAGTGTGGCCTATCGGCAAGGTTCCGCCAGGCTCCAGTGGAGGTATGCTTCTCTGACTCTGCCTTCTTTCTCCCAGCATTCAGCTTAGTTTTCCCACCTAGCTCTATTCTGCCAAGCCACTGGCCAAAACAGCTTTATTCATTAACCAATAAAAGCAACAAATATACAGAAGGACTTTCCACACCAGAGATCCACCTGCCTCTGTCTCCTGAGTGCTGGGATTAAAGGCATGTACTACCATATTCAGCTTAAGATTTAGTTTTTTATTTTTTATGTGTATGGGTGTTTTGCCTGTATATATGTATATCACATGTGTGCAGTGCCCATGAAGGTCAGGAAAGGGCATTGGATTCCTGGGAACTAGAGCTACAGATGGTTGTGAGCCGCCATTGAGAGTACTGGGAACTGAACCTGGGTCCTCTGAAAGAGCAGCAAGTGCTCTTAACTGCTGACCCATTTCTCCAGCTCCTGTAATGCTATTCTTATGTGTAATGGCAGGGTCAGTATAACAATACAGAAAGGAGTAGGTTTTTTTTTTCCTTCTTTGTGTAGCCCTGTCTGTTGTGGAAGATGCTTTGTAGACCAGGCTGACATTGAACTCACAGAAACCTACTTGCCTTTGCCTCCCTTTCTTATTTATTTTATGTGCATTGGTGTTTTGCTTGCAGGTATGTCTGTGTGAGAGTGTCAGATCTCATACTTATAGATAATTGTGAACTGCATGTGGGTGCTGGGGTTTGAATCCATTTCCTCTGGAAGAGCATTCAGTGTTCTTAACCTCTGAATCATCTTGCCAGCCTCACAGTCTTTATTTTTTATGTTAGAAGATTTATAAAAAAAGAAAAAAAAGTTGTGGTGGTGGCATTTCTTTTTTTTTTTTTTTTTTTTTTTTTTTTTTTTTTTTTTTTTTTTTTTTTTGGTTTTTCGAGACAGGGTTTCTCTGTGGCTTTGGAGCCTGTCCTTGAACTAGCTCTGTAGACCAGGCTGGTCTCGAACTCACAGAGATCACAGAGATCCGCCTGCCTCTGCCTCTGCTGGGATTAAAGGCGTGCGCCACCACTGCCCAGCGGCATTTCCCTTTAATTTCACCATTTGGGAGGTGGAAGCAGGTGGATCTCTGCGAGTTCAAGGCCAACTTGGTCTATAAATCAAATTCCAGGACAGAAATCTTGTCTTGAAAACATGACAACACCAAGAAGTGTTAACATCCAGCATGTTGAGTATAAATAAAAACCATGCTTTGTTTTTAGTTAAAAATTCCAGGAACTGAGAGGCTCAGCAGCAGGAAGGACTGAGGAAAAGCCAAGTATGGCAGTGTGTGCTTGTAACCCAGCGTTGGAGACAGAAGCAGGCAGATCCTTGGAAGTTTTGGCCAGCCAGCCTAACTTTGCAAATGATAAACTCCAGATTCAGTAAGAGACCTTATCTCCAAGAAAAACCAAAACAAAACAAAAACAAACTGTGGAAAAATGGATGCAGTGGCGTACATTTTGTTTTGTTTTGTTTTCCAGACAGGGTTGCTTTTCTCTGTTTAGCATTGGCTGTGCTAGAACTCACTTGGTAGACTAGGCAGGCTTTGTACTCAGAGATCTGCCTGTCTCTGCCTCCTCAGTGCTGGGATTAAAGGTGTGCGCCACCACCGTCTGTGTCATCCCTCACCCCCTGCACATCAGACTGGCCTTGAACTCACAGAAATCCACCTGTTTTTGCCTCTTGAGTGCTGGGATTAAAGGCACGTGGCACCAGGCTGGCTGTGGGGCATGCTTTTTGTCCCACCACTCAAGAGGCAGAGGCAGGGACTGGAGTGATGGTTCAGTGGTTATGGGTACTAGCTGTTTTCCCGGTGGATCCTGGTTTGGTCCCTAGCACCCACATAGTGGCTCAAAACTGTCTGTAACTCTAGTCCTCAGGGCTCAGACACCCTCTTTTGGCCTCTGTGGGCACCAGGATAAACTTCCATAAGCAAATAATAATAATGATAATGATGATGATGATGATGATGATGATGATGATGATGATGACGATGACAGAGGCAGAAGGATTTCAATGAGTTTGAGGCCAACATGGTCTACAGAGTGAATCTGTGGTTCATTAGGGTTACATAGTGAGACCCTGTTTCTAAAAAGTTTGAGAGAAGTTGAGGAAGACACCTGATGTTGACCTCTAGCCTTCTTATACATCTACACACACACACACACACACACTTGCAAATTCCAAATTGAAGAAATTGGAGATGATAGTGTACCTCCTCTACTCCTTTGATAGATGCTGACAAATACTGATGATGCATGCCCCTTTTAGATTCTTCTTATCCTCTTCTTTCAGTGCTGTATCTTCTACAGTACTGGTGATAGTTTGGAAGTTGAAGGCTGTGTCTACTTCTGATGCTTGTCATTCTGCACTGCAGTTGATGACTACAGAGCAATTTATTGAGGGCAGGTTGTCAAGATTGGAGCTGAGGATGCCAGCCAAAGCATTTCTGTATGGTGAGGAGGAGGTAGTACAGATAAACTCCATAAGACCAACAGGGAGTGTGGAAGGTTTACAGAGCAGAAGAAAGGCTAAGAGAATTGAGCAAGTGATGTTGGCAGGAGCTGACCTTGAAGCAATATTGTGACTGTCACTTTTTTTAAAAATAATTTATTATTTCTATTTTATGTGCTTTGGTGTTTTGCTTACATGTTTGCCTATATGAGGATGCCAGATCCTATGGAACTGAAGTTACAGACAGTTGTGAGCTGCCATGTGGGTGCTGGGAATTGAACCTGGGTCCTCTGAAATAACAGCCAGTGCCATTAACTGCTGAGCCATCTCTCCAGCCCCATGACTGGCACTTCTTACCGTTAGGTCATCTCTGTCAGGTTTCTGTGTACTGAGTGATGGAATTGGAAAAAGCATGTTTGAATTTTGCTATTTCACTTATTATTATTACATGTATGTATCATCTGTGTATATTAGTATGAGCACATACCATTGTACACATGTGAGGGTCAGATGACAACTTTTGGGAGTTGTTGTTCCTCTCCTTTTACTGTGGGATACACGGATTAAACAAGTAATTGGGCAAGCACTTTTACTGACTGAGCCCATCTGTTGGCCCATTTATTGTCTCTTTCTTGATCTGTTTTAGCAGTTTCTCTTTTTCTTTCCCCATTTTTTTTAATAACTTGTGTATTAGTCAGGGTTCTCTAAAGGAACAGAACTGCTAGAATGAACACATAAATATATATGGATTTATTAGAGGATTTACAGGATTTTGTCCAAATAGTCCAACAATTGTTGTCTCCCATGGAAAAGTTAAGGATCCAGGAGTTGTTCAGTCTACGAGACCTCCAACTGTCAGGATTCTCCATTGAGCTCCCTCATTGTGGCTCTCGGCTCCTGTGCACTCTCAGTGGTCAGTGCTCGCCATCTCTACTGCTAACCATTTCTCTCCATAGGATTGCTAGTTGACAGATAATTCTTTTCTCCTTTCCTTTTTCCTGGTCCTAGGAATCAAATTCAGAACCCTGTACTTGCTAGCCAGGTGCTCTGCCATTGAGTCTTCGGTAGGTTCCAACTTTGTCTACAACCTTTCCTTCATGTGCTGTCACTGGTGAGGAGAACCCTCATTTCTCAGGGGCTCATGGTGTTTGATCCTCCTGCCTCTTCTTGGCACCTTGAGTTTAATGTGTGGATTATTTCCTCTCGCTGAGTTCAACTGAACACTTCCTTTGTAAATGTAAAAAAATTACATCTATTTGTTTTTGTGGGTGCATATGTGGAGGTCAGAGGAAAATTTGTGGGGGTTGGTTGGTTGGTCTTTCTACCTTGTGGTTGTCAGGGATTGACAGGTCACCAGGTTGAGTGGCAAGCACCTTACCTTCTGAGCCCTCTAGTTCAGCTGAGTCTCTGCAAAGCTGGAGTTAGCTCCTGCCGTCATGTGTATAGTGAACTTCTTGTTCACCTCCCAAGCCAGCTCAGGCCTCAGATGGAATAAGTCTTTCTGATCTTTGTTAATTTGGGCACTTCCTCTGCCAAACTGAGATTCTGGAAAGCGGTGACTTCACGCTCCACCTCTGTGTTTGAGGCTGTTAGCCTAGGGCCTGGACCTCTGGAAATGTGGGCTGAGTTGAAGTAACGCCCAGCTTGAACTTTGGTTAGTTTTTTTTAAGGGTGTGAAAAGGTCCTATGGTTTATGGACTTTGATTTTCAGCAACTGTAGAAGTGTAAGACTCGAGAGGCTGACCCTTGAAGGTTTACGTAGGAAGCATTTCTGCTCCCTTGGTCACAAAGTGGAATCTTCTTTTTATTTGTACTTTGGCATTCATTTGTTTCACTTACAAAGAGTTTGATCCTGGATGCTTTTGCTGGGTATTCCAGCCTGGAGCTTAGTAAATATGTCATAAAACATACATTTTAGGTTTTACACTGTCTACAGCGGAGGCTCGCTAAAGGAGGTGCTCATTCCTCTGGGCATTCAGCTGGTGGGGATGGGAATGTGGCTAGAGTTTATAGTTACTAAGTCTTTGCTTTCATTCCTTTTTTGGGGGGTGGGTTCAAGACAGGGTTTCTCCATGTAACAGCCCTGGGTGTCCTGGAACTCACTCTGTGGACCAGGCTGTCCTTGAACTCACAGAGATCCACCTACCTCTGCCTCCCAGTGCTGGGATTAAAGGCGAGCACCAGCACTGCCCAGCTGCCTTCTTTTAAACAAATAATCTTAAGATCTTTTATTATTTAAAACCTTTTATTTTGGATATGTGTGTACAACTGTGTGTATGTTCACTGCATGCATGTAGGTGGGGCACCCACAGGTGTCATCAGGTCCTCTGGAGCTGGTATTACAGTTAGCTGTGTGAGCTGCCCAGGAGCTGAACCTAGGCCTTGCATTTGGGTCCTTTGCAAGAGCAGCAAGTGCTCTTAATTGCTGAGCCATCTCTCCAGCTCTTTACTAAGTCTTTAAGTCACACCCATTCTTTTCTCATGTTTAGGATTTTTGTCCCTGAGTCATGGAAGACAGAAGAGCCGAAAAGTCATGTGAAGAAGCGTGTGAGTCACTGAAGAGGCAGGACTATGACATGGCCCTCCAGCACTGCACAGAGGCCCTGCTTTCTCTTGGCCAGTACTCCATGGCAGACTTTGCAGGGCCATGTCCCCTGGAGATAGAGCGCATCAAAATCGAGAGTCTTCTTTACAGAATTGCCTCATTCTTGCAACTGGTGAGTGCTGTTGGTATACTGTGGAGAGCTGTTATGTACCAGTGCAGACCACATGCTGGCCACTCCTGTACACATCAGCTGATTTGGGCCTGAACAGATAAAAGAGTACCTGGTGACTGCTGAATATTCCCAATGACAAACAACTGTATTTAAAATTGTATTATGGTGCTCACTCATTTAACATGTGTTTATTGAGTACATGCTGTCTGATAGAGAGCCCTTCTTCCTCTTAGTGTCTAGTAGAGGCCCAGATAGAAACAGTGGCCATTGTAGACAGCTCCACACTAGGGACAGCGTGCTGAAAGGAGCAGTGCTCAGGAGCCAGGGAGCAGCAGTGCTGGAGACGGGGTTACCCAGGCTGGTCAAGGTGATGGGTGAGCCATGTGGAAATCTGGAGGAAAGGGACCCTGAGGCAGAATCCCAGCTGAATTTGAGTACTAGCTGGCCAGTGTGACTGGGGTAGGATGCATGAGGGTGAGAGGGAAACGGCTAGTGCCAGTGGGGTCTTGTGGGGCTTTCTGAGCCTCTCATAGTGAGCTGGGGAGCTGCAGCAGCAGTTGAAGTGGAGCAGTGACGGGATTTGGTTCAGCAGGAGCTAGGCTGTGTTCAGAAGAGATTAGTAGAGTGGTAAGGGTGGTGGTACGCCTTCAGTCTCAGCCCTAGGCAGAGGCAGGAGGATCGCCGTCAGCTTGAGACCACCTGCTCTACAGAGGAAGTTCCAGGACAGCTAGGCTGTGTAGAGAGACCCTGTCTCAATAAAAGGAAAAAAGAAAAGACAATAGACTCAGTGTTAGTTTGTATAAACAGCGATGCAGCCTGTGTTGTGTAGAAGCCCAAAGCAGGAGCAGATACCCTGGCACTGAGTGCAGGGAATGCAGGAGCTCTGTCATGTCACTTACCCTGACTTTTTTTTACTGAGCCTTTAGAAAAATGGGGTTTCCTTCAGCTGGGGTGACAGGGTTGTATGTAGGGAGCAGGTTTATGAGCTTAGTTTTGGGCCTTCTGAGTTTGAGGTGTCATTGAATTATCTGGCTGGAGATGAAGAGTGAGTGCAAGAGTGGACTGTGCAAGAGAAGGATTAAAGAGATTATGGGGTACGATGTTAGATCGCATCTAGGGTTTGGTGTAGGTCACCAGGGAAGGGGCTAAGGACCTGGGATGATGGTGTCAAGAGGGTGTGGAGAAGGAACACACGCAGCATCTGATGAATAGCTGGGAGTAGAAGGGAAAGGTGAGAGTCATAGTCCGTGCAGCTAGGTGGAGAAAATGAGATATCAGTGTGTCTAATAAATGGCACAAATCAGTGAACTGTGGCTCATCTGGATGTAGTGGAGATCACTGGTGGCCGTGATGTGAGTAGGTTCCTTAGATCAGTGGATGGCTGCCTGACTTAAAGAGAACCTGGGAGAATCGGGGAGAAACTCTTCCTATGTTTTTATTCCTTCGGACAGCCCCACTGTGTAGCCTGGGCTGGCCTGAGCTTCCCTATGTGGAGCAGGCTGGCCTCCAACTTATGATCCTCCTGCTTCTGCCTCTTGGATGAGGGTTTACAAGTGTGCAGAGCCTACTCTGTGAGAAGTTCTACCGCAAGGAGGCACCAAAGATAAAAAGGAGCCAGTGGAAGAAGCAAAGTCACAAGCGGCACCCCCAAGACAGGGTTTCTCTATGTAGCCCTACACGCCTTGGGACTTGCTCTGTAGACCCCACTGGCCTCTGCCTTGTGAGTGCTGGACTAAAGGTGTGCCCACCATCCCTGATTCAGTCAGAATGTTTTTTAAGTTGGGGAAAATAACAGCATGTTTGTTTAGGAAAGAATCAGTGGAAAGGAAACTGTCAAAAGGTGTGGGAGCATAGAAGCTTGGGGGGTGGCGTCCTCAAGGTCGATTTTAGAAAGGGATAGTGTCTCTGGGAACAGGTGTGAGGAGGGTGCTGGGAAGGAGGATGATGACATAGCTGTGGCAGTGGCAACTCTAGTCAAGCCGTTGGCGGAGGAAGAGGGGGTTGTGGCTGGCTAAGGTGCTGAAGTGAGCCGGCTGTCAGAGTGGTTGGAGGGGAGTGCAGTGGGTGCTTGGTTCTTGTGTGGAGGAGGTAACCCCCGGAGATCTTGGGAATGCACTCTCCCTGTACGTGGTAGACTGACAGTATTCGTGACTCTTCAAAGACAGCTGAGCTCTGTGCTGACGGTTTTAATCGTAGCCTTTGAAGTATGTCATTTTACCTGTGTCTTTCCTTTTCTTTTGTAGAAAAACTACGGGCAAGCTGATGAAGATTGTAGGCATGGTATGTGTAAAAGATGGGGCCCTTTTCTGATCTGAAGATTTTTAAAATTATTTAATTGAAGTTTTTTTAAATTTTCATTTGCCAATTTCAAAAGCAATTATAATGTTAACAATCCTATCTTACTGTGGTGCCTAGTGACAGATTGGGTTGATGTCTTTCCTGCTGTGACAGGCATACCAGGTGAGCATGTGGGCGTAAGTGTTGGCATTCTTGTCTGCATGTGCCCCTTCACCGTCCCTCCCTCAAGGAGCATTGACAGTGAGCCTTTTAAAAGTCTGGATAAATAGATGTAGTCTATAAATGCCACGCTTAACAAGTGCAGCACATGTTGATTAAATCGCCAAGCTTTGAATGTTGAAAATATCTGTCTTTTTTAAACAAGTCAGAGTGTTCTCCTTAGGAGTCAGCTGGAGTGCTCTGAAATGCTCCTTCCTGTTTTCTTGTGGCCGGAAGTTGAGGCCAGTAAGATCCATATTCTCTGAGTGCTCATGTTGTGGAAATCCTTTTCTTGGCCTTTGCTGCATCTCAGTAGGAAGAGCCTGTGGGTGGAGGGTCAGGATGCCTTCCCATGCCCTCTTGCTGGGCTATTTTGCACAGCTCAGTGGCCTGGATAATATAAATTATATTTCATTTTTCCATAACTGGGGCTTGAGGCTGAGGTGTTTGACATGTTAATTTTTTTTTGCTTCCTCATTCCTTTGTGTTAGAATGTTCAAAAAGAATTAAGTATTTTTATTTTACACATTACCAAACCATGCTGCATACTCTTGTTGTACATGGACCACACTTTAGACATTACTCATTAATGACCAGTGACCTTTCTGTGAACCTGCAATAGAACTGTAATGGCTTAGGATTTAAATTAGAATTAGAGATATCCTTGTCATCTTTGAACATTTCTAAAAGACAGAATACAGATATAATGGTAGATAATGTAGAGGAATGTGACGGGCTCCTTCTCCTCTCCTGGAGAAGTGCTGGGCTGGTGGACTTTCCTTACACTACACTGAGAAACACAGATGCTTATCATACATAAATTGTTTATTTTTTTCCTTTAACAAATAATTTTAAAAGGAGGCTTGTGAAATGGCTTAGCGGACAAGAGAATACTTGTTGCTTTTTGCAGAAGATCCAGGTTTGACTCCCAGTACCCACACGGTGGCTTACTAACTTCTGTAGCTCTTGTCCTAGGGATCCAACACCTTTTCTGATCTCTGTGGCCACTAGGCACAAACATGGTGCACATATGTACATGTAGGCAAAATACTCAATATACATAAAATAAAATTATAAAATCCTAAAAGCAAACAAGAAAGAATTTGAACATGCTTGTCATAAAGTTGCTTTCCTGCTGCCATAGCATGGTTGTTTTTCCACGTTAATGTTAATGCACTGGCTCCAATTCATGACAGATGACCCTTGTGTGGACGAGACAGTCAAGTTATTTCCCAAACTGATGAGGCTCTAGCAGGTTCTGGTTCATTCTTTGTCAGTATAGTCCACCTGATAATAGATATTCTTGCTAATTGTTGCCTTTCTTTCATGCCTTGAGAGTTGGCTTCCTGGGTTAAGGGTTATGGGAACTTGTGATTTTGTTTTTTAGTTTTTGTTTATTTTTATTTTATGTGCATTGACATTTTGTCTGTGTGTATGTCTGTGTGAGGGTGTCTGGTCTCCTGGAACTGGAGTTACAGACAGTTGTGAACTGCCATGTAGTTGCAGGAAACTGAAAGCAGATCTTCTGGAAGAGCAGCCATTGCTCTTAATCACTGAGCCTTCTCCTCAACCCTGAACTTGTGATTTTTATAGAGACCGTCAGCTTATAGTTTGAAATGTACTTACCCTCTGCAATATGTGCAAATGTTTCCTGTATTTTCACCATGCCAAAACCCAGCAGTTTTAAAACTTTCCCCACCCATCTCATGTGTAAGAAATAGTCCCATATATTTAATTTTGATTTTCCTGAGTTCTTGGGAAGTTAAAATACAGTCTTCCCTTTTGAGAAATGTACAAAGGCCCCAGAAGATTACATGACTTGTGGGAATTTTTCTGTTAAAAGAGATGAATTATAGCCAGGCGTAGTGGTGTATACCTTTAGTTCCAGCACTTAGGAGGCAGAGGCAGGCCTCTGAGTTTCAGGCTAGCCAGAGCTACACAGTGAGACCCTTTCTCCAAGCAAATAAGCAAGCACACAAAGAAAGCCCAGATTAAAAACTTTTGTTAATTAATAAAAGGTTAGCCGTTGGGAAGATGAAGTTGGCATGACACATGATGTGTGTACACTGTGGTGTCAGTAGGCAGATAGAGTGGAGGTTGAGATTCGTACTGACCTTTGATCCTCTGATTTTATTTCTGGGACCCTTTCCCAAGTAAATATTATAATGAAGGAGAAAATCGTCTGCACTGGTGTTGACTGCAATGCCAATGCTGTGTGTAAAGTGAGAAGAGGTTGACTTTCAGGGAGGAAGGGCTTCATTAATTATAGTCTCTGTGTTTTCTACTCTTTCTGGTGACATAAAACAACTTGGAAGTGGCCCTTTTGTTTTGTTTTTTCCTCTGACACAGGGTTTCTCTGTGTAGCCCTGGCTGACCTGGATCTCCCTTTGCAGATCAGGCTGGCCTTGACCTCAGAGATCTGCCTCCCTCTGCCTCCTGAGCAGTAGAATTAAAGGCGTGTGCCACCACTGCCTGTTGGAAGTGGTCTTTTGTATCTGCATAAGTGGTCTTTTTGTGTGAGCATGTGCATGGAGGCAAGAGGTTGACGTTCGATGTCTTCTCTGTTTTTCTCCAGCTTTTCTTTTGGGTACATGGTGTTTTACTAAACCTGGAACTTATTGATTGGCAAGGCTGGTGGCCAGCAGGTCCCCAAAATCCACCTGCCTGCACTTCCCTGTTTCCCTAGCATGTGCCCAGCTTTTACATGTGTATTGGGGATCTAAACTCAGGTCCTCATGCTTGTGTAGCTAACACCTTACCCACTGAGCCATCTTCCTAACCCCTACTTATAAAATTTGTACAAAAACACCTTTACAAAGTTGATAATTTTATAGATATTAGAAAATATTGGCTAAGATTACTGTTTTGTTTGTTTTTTTTTGTTTGTTTGTTTCCAAGACAGGGTTTCTCTGTAGCTTTGGAGCCTGTCCTGAAACTAGCTCTTGTAGACCAGGTTGGCCTTGAACTCACAAAGATCTGCCTGCCTCTGCCTCCCAAGTGCTGACTGTGAAATTCTGACTATATATATTCGATTCTTAGTAATATTATTGTTGTGTAAGATAAGTAAGTATGTCTAGACAGTCAGGTGACTAACAAGCAGGAGGAATTTCTTGCTGGGTTCCTGTTAACCTGTTACCCTGCATAGTTACACTGAGATGCACTGAGGCTAGGCCTGGAGAGCTCCATCGGAAGTGCCTTTTATCAATGCCTTCCTGTTTGCCTTTTACATAGTGTGACGCTCATTCTTCTATTGGTGGTGGACCAGTTTGCATTTTGATTTTGGTAACTTGTGTGTATATGTGTGTGTCATTTTTAAAATGAACAATTAGCCAAAGTACTTTGAATTTGATACATTACATTGTATTGGTTACCATTGTCAACAGTGACTGCAACCAACATGTGACAGTGACCTTTAAATTTAATTCCTACTTTCTTGAAACATCACAGAATATCACCGAATCTAAAAGCGTTTATCTACCTATCTATATCTGTCTGTCTGTCTATCTATCTATTTTTGTGACATCCTCTGGCTGGCCTAGAATTCCCTATGTAGACTAGACTGGCCTGGAACTCACAGAGATCCAAGTGCTGGGATTAAGTGTGAGCCACCACCATGCCCGGCCCTTGTGAGTGTGTGTGTCGTGTGTGTGTTTATCTAACAGCTTATTATACTTATATGTAAAATTAACATATATGTATATATATATACACACACACACACAATCTAGGAAGTTTGCAGCCATCGACAGTTCTAGTGCAATTTCAGGAGCAATTGGGAATTTGGTAATCTCTGGAGTTGTTAGTGTAGTGGATCTTGTAGGTAAAATATATGCGTACTTTCCATAGCATGTGTGGAAGGATCTCTCTAAAATTGGCCTCGTTCATTTTATTCTCTGCAAACTGATCTGGCCCACTTAGCGTAGCCTTTATTGCTGATGTTTGCACATCTTCTCCTTTTAGAACTGATTCATGACCATCCAAAGATATTAATTTGACATAAAAGGCATCAGAGCCTTTACAATTACCATGGGTTTTCTCCTCTCTGTCCATAGGTTCTTATAAAATTGTATTTTGATCCCACAGGAACTTCAGAATGGTTTCCTGGTGGGATGGATATACAGTCTTTGCATTTGGAGGAAATACATAGTGTTCTCTCCTAAAATAATTCTTTTTTTTTTTTTTCTTTTTTCGAGACAGGGTTTCTCTGTAGCTTTGGAGCCTGTCCTGGAACTAGCTTTTGTAGACCAGTCTGGCCTTGAATTCACACATCCGCCGCCTGCCTCTGCCTCCCAAGTGCTGGGATTAAAGGCGTGTGCCATCACCGCCCAGCTTTAACAATGGATTTTTAATACTATCTGAGTCCCAGGCCATAATCTGATTTGCTTGGTTGCTCATAATATAATTTTGTAGCTGATTTATTTAACTGGAATTCAACAAAGAAATATAAAGTCTTGAAGGTGGAATTCTACTTTAGAAAATAGCTTCTGATATCTTATAAAGATGGGTAAATACTATGTCTCAGTTAAAAAATAGGGAGTTTAGGAAAGTACAAAGACTAGAGTTCATGGCTTTTAGATCCAAAGTCAGGGTACTGCTGGACTAAGGCCGTGAAGCCAGTGACCACTAGTTAAGTGATGTGGTTAGATCAATTATTTGAATATAAACAGGATAGGAGCACTTTTCATGAAATGATTCTAGTGCTTTGAAATTTTTATTATATGGGAAACTTAGAATGTTCATTAAATTTGTGTGTGTGTGTGTGTGTGTGTGTGTGTGCGTGCGCGCGTGCACATGTAGTTATGTAGGTGCTACCGTGTGTGGTTGGGGATGTCAGAGGACAACTTATTAGGGTTGATTCTTCTACCATGTGAATTTTAGGGGTGGAGTTTAGGTCTCCAGACTTGGCATCAAGTACTTTTACCCACTGAGCCATCTTGTTGGCCCCTTAGGACTTTCTGTACTAACAAATTGAATGAACTAATGATATTTTAGATGAAGCCTGATTATTAGAAACACCAGCAGGCTGTACAGTTGTGAAGCTCTAGCCAAGAGTTTTGTCAAGCTAAGCAATCAACCATTGCAAGTTCATGTCAGTGATGCTTGGCCTGTGAGGCAAGTGATGCTGTAACCAGCAACCCCCTTAAGTGGCTGGCCTGTGACCCGAGAAATTGACAGGTGATGAAATGAGCCTTGCCTGGTTTTCCTGGGGGAGTTGTTGACATCTTTAATGACCTTTATTCTCAAGAATTTTGATTAAATATAGATACACAGTCCTGGACTTAAAATGACCCCATTATGGTGTTTTGACTTTATGATGGCGTAAAAGCAGTAAGTATCTGGTAGAAGCTGTGCTTTGATTTTTGATCTTTTTTTTTTTTTTTTTTAAAGATTTTATTAAGTATACAGTGTTCCGCCTGCATGTATGCCTTCATGCCAGAAGAGGGCACCAGATCCCATTATAGATGGTTGTGAACCACCATGTGGTTGCTGGGAATTGAACTCAGAACCTCTGGAAGAGCAGCCAGTGCTCTTAACCTCTGAGCCATCTCTCCAGGCCCTGATTTTTGATCTTTTCCAGAGCTACTGCTGTGTGGTCTGATACTCTTATCATGCAGGGTAGCAGCAGTTAGTTACAGATCCAGTTTGCCCAGGATCATGAGGCCAAACAAGCAGTCCTCCGCAGCAAGTGTATTAGTTGGTAGTGCTGCTAGGTGGGATATTTGGAAAGATTGGTGCTTTAGTTTTGGTTGTGGTAGTGCAGTCCGTCAAACCCAGGGCCTTGTGTCAGGCAAACATTCTGTAGCTGAGTTCTTTTTCTCAACCCTTTAAGGCACTTAAAATAGTCATTTTATTTTTAATTGTATGTGTGTGTTTGTGCACGCATGCATGTCTAGTGAGTGCAGGTGCCTGTTGAGCCTGAAAAAGGGTGTCAGACCCCTGGAGCTACAGCTGCAGGCAGGTGCTTTGCACTGAGCCATCTCTCTAGCCTTTAAATGTACTTAAAAAAAAGTGTTTCTAGTATATATTAATTACACATAGTGATGGTTTCATTATGGCATCTTCACACACATCATTCACTCCATTTCACTGTCTCCCTCTCTCTTCAGCGGGTTCTTTTCATCTTACTGACTTAGTCTCCTTCCACGTTCATGTCTTTTTTCCTCTCTTGGCTGACCTAGGTGTTTCATTAGGGACTGCAGGCACTTACGCGAGGGACTATTCACAGAAGCAAGGGCCACTCACCAGGTTGGAAAAAGCTAAACGCACTTCTGGTTTGTGTTATTCTTACTTTGCACTGAGTTTATCAGGTTGCGACTACATAGTACATCAAGGAGAATCTGTAGTTTTTATGGTAATTAAAAGGCTCTGTTGGGAAAATAGTGGGATAATCGTATTTAATTACAGTATCTTAGGTTAGGCCCTCTGAAACACATTGTTTTATTTAACCATGTTGTCTTCTCGGTTTTATAGCTGTGGAAGCAGGCTTTGTGTGATGGATCAGCTTGTTTAAGGCCCAGAGCCAGTTGTGAGAGGACTGTGGCTTTGATGTGAGACTTTGTGATGGGAAGCCATGCTGCTGTCTGAATCCACATCTGTTGTGTGTCTGTACTTCAGGGTTTTACAGACTTAACCAGAAAAAAAATACAGAGAAAGAAAAGCAGTTCTTTTATTTTAGAATTAAAAAGCCAGAGGCTCTAGTTCTTTTTAAATATTTATTTGTTATCTTCAATTTTGTATGTCTTGGTCACTGTTCTATTGCTGGGAAGAGACACTATAACCAAAGCACCTCTTATAAAAGAAAGCATTTAATTGTGGGCTTGCTTACAGTTTCAGAGGTTTAGTTCATTATCATTGTGAGAAGCCTGGCAGCAGACAGGCAGAAATGGTACTGGAGAGGTAGCTGAGAGCTACATCCTGAGAGATTCTAGGTTTTTTGAGTCAGGGTTTCTCTGTGTAACAGCCCAGGCTGTCTTGGAATTCTCTTTGTTTACTCAGCTGGCATCGAACTCACAGAGATCTGCCTGTCTCTGCCTTCTGAGTTCTGGGATTAAAGCGCTCAACCAAGAGCAGGTATTCCTAACCACAGAACCGTCTTCCTGAACCAAAACTTGGTGTTTGGCTAGTTTGGCCAGCTGCTGAGCTACTTACTGGAATTTGCCTTTCTTTATCCTCAGCCAGCAGGGTTACTGGCATGCGTGGCCATGCCTGGCTTTTATGTGGTTGCTGGGGATTCAAACTCAGATCCTCTAACTTTCACAGCACATACTCTCACCTTCTGAGCTACTTCTCCAGCCGTCTTTTATAAAAGACATTTTCTAGACACAAAGACTTTTTTCTTCAATAGGAATTTAGGATTTAAATCTTTCTATTTTGAAACAAGTATAGATTGAGATGAAGTTGCTAGGAGAGGTTCCATGTATACTTCATATACTTTTCCTCATGGTTTTGACTTCCATTACTACAGTTCAATATCAAAACCAGTAAATTAGTGTGTGTATGGTGTGCCATTTGTCATGCATTGATTCATGGAGCTACACCACAGACCACCTCAGCACAGAGCGTCGTTCCTGTGAAGACCTCACTTGTCCCCATGGTCACCCTCCCCATCATTCCTGACCCCTGCCACCCCCAAGTCCCTCCTCATCTCAGTCGTGTGTCATCTTGCAAATGTTGTGTAAACACAATTGTGGGGTGTTTGACCTGAAATGACTGTTTTTACTTGTGAGATCTATCCAAGCTGGGACTCTCGGTAGTTCAGTTTTGTTCTCTAATAGGAATTGAAGACTTTATGGAATTAGATTTTGGCTTTCAGTCTGATTTCTCTCAAATATCTGTTAACATTTGTACATAAAAGTCCTTTTTAAAAAAAGAAATATTTAAAAATTTCTGGCACTTTTATTTGTGTTGCATATTCATGTACTTGTACCACAGTGTGCGTGTGGAGGTCAGAAGACAGCTTGTGGGATATGGTTTTCTCCTTCCGCCACGTGGTACGCCCTGGGTATCAAACTGAGGTTGTCAGCCATGGCTCCAGCTCCTTTACCCATGGAGCCATCTCGCCAACCCTGTGTGCAGGTCTTATTATATTTAAATTATAGAATGCTAAGTGAAAGTTTAATGTTTAAAATTGAGGACTGTTATGTTGTCGCTTAGTGTGCTTAGATGTGTGTGTGGAAATACACTTTGTACTAATATGAACTCAGTGGTACTATGAGCTCATGTTTGTACTGACTCTACTCAGGGCAGTTACTAAGTAAGCAACTGTAGCTGTACATGAGTTTTCAGTCTTATTTCTAGAGACAAGGTCTTGTCAGTTACCAGGCTGGCATTTAACTTGCAGTTTTGCCAAGGAAGGCCTTGAACTTCAGATTTTCCGGCTTTAGCTTCCAATGTAGATGTGATTACAGCATTCCACCATGCTCAGTTACAAGTGATATTTTAAAAGAAATCTCATGTTAGTGTTGGCTGGATACTTGTTAGTGCTAATTTCCTAGTTACTGTGTGTGTCACTGAGGGTTAAGCCCAGGGCCTGGTGCATGTTGGGTTAGTTCTCTACCGCTGGGCTCCATACTCAGACCTGATATTTGTACACAGGAGGAGATTAAGACAGAGAATAGCTTTCCTTGTGAAATCTCAGTAAATCTTGTGCACAGTGACAAGGGAAAGAGCCTATTAGTCCCTGAAACAGAGCTTTCTCCCATAGGGCAGACAGAGGAGGCAGTGTCTGCAGGCTTTCTCAGCAAACCTGTCACTAGAACAATAAAAGTGAGTGAGTTAACCACCCAGACAGCGGAGTGCCTGAGCACTTGGAAAGGCTTGCTTTTTCTACAGTCAGAATTTCCCTTGGGGGCTTGCAACAGAGATCTCAAGATGCTGAAACTGAGAAAGAGCGGAAGGAGTTTCAGGATAGACAAACGCAGTTTAAACTCACTGTTTCTTCAGAGAAAGTGTCTTCATTTGGTGACTGGACACCAACAGTGATAGCTTCTCTGTGGCCATATGGTGATGGCTCTCTGGGAGTTCGGGCTCTTTAATGAAGAGGAAGTTAAAGACACTCTGAGCAATGGATTCTTTTCCTGCCTCATGCACACACAGGCTGGTTTTGCACTTATCGTTTTAATAGTGCCTAAAGTAAAACATTTATTCAAGTGTGTTCATGGCATCAGAGCCTTTTGCAGAGTTTTGGAGATCAGGATTTGGGTTTGTATTTATGTTTTATTTTGTTGTCAGCTTTTTTTTACTGTGTAGAATTATTTCCTATTTGTGTATAATGAGGCAGTGGAGGTGTACTGAAAGAATTAGGGCCAATGTTTAAGTTTCATCTTACCTTATATATCTGAGACAGGTCTCATAATGCAGGAATTAGTTTTCCCCTTTTACAGTATGGTTTCAGGACATAAAACAGTTGGTCAGGCTTGGTGACAAGTATGTTTACCTGCTGAGCCAACTTGCCAGTCTTTTTTTTTTTTTTCAGAAGGACAGATGTGAGCCAACTTGCCAGTTCTAAGAAGAGAGCTAAAAGTTGTTTTTTTCTTTTTTCTTTTTTTTTTTAACATTGGTTTAGTATTTTTGGAACATATTTTTGTCTTGTAGCTTGACTGGTACTTACTGAGACAAGACTGGCCTCAAGATTATGGCAGTTCTCCTGCTTCAGCTTTATGCTGGGCTTAGAATTAAAAGGATTATTATTGTATGTTTGCAGGATGTATATGTGTAGGCGTGTACTACAGTGTGTGTGTAAGTCATTGGACAGCTTTGTGGAGTGTTTCCTCCCTCCACCTTTATGTGGGTCCCAGGCATCAAGCGCCAGTGATTAGGCTTGCGCAGCAAGGGGCCTTTCCCAGCTGAGCCATCTTGCCTTCCTGAGAATTTCTTCTAATTTTCATTCAGTCCTTGGAGTTTTGATTCTAAAAGTGATTGTATCTAGGTAACAGCTTATTAATTTAACTTTTTTGATATTTTTATTTTATTATTTTGTGTATTGATTGGTGTTTTACTTGTATGCATGTCTGTGTGAGGGTGCCAGATCCCCTGGAACTGCTGTTACATACAGGCAGTTGTGAGCTGCCATAAGAGTTCTGGGGATTGAACACGGGTCCTCTGGGAGAACAACCAGTGCGATTAACTGCTGAGCCATCTCTCCAGGTTCTTGTTTTTGTTTTGTTTTTTTAAAGAAGTTTTAGGACAGTGCTTTCATTATGCCAAGCTCCTTAATAAAAGACTATGGAAGTTAAGGTTTTGGTGACAGAAGTGACTTATTCATTATCCTGTTGTTAAAAAAAGCTTAACTTTTGTTGTACTTGAAACTTAAGATGACTCCGCTCATTGCAGATAATTCTTGAAAGGGAATCATGTCTTTGTGACTAGCTGAAGGTTCTCGCCCTAACCTGGCCATTATTGACAAGGAGATGGCCAGTCCTTTAGTATTGCTGTTTCCAGTCCAGAGCTTCAAGTTTATCCCAAAGTGCTGGAAAACAATCTAGAGTTAAGGCAGAAGGGAGTAGTAGGTGCTCGGGTGGCTGAGGTGGGGTGTACAGGCTCCTCCGTCCACTGCTGTGTTCAGCACGGTGCTTCACAGAGGCACCCTGGGCTCACAGACCTGCAGAGTTGTGGGAAGAGAATTCATCTGCACAGAATTTTAACTCGAAAAGGATTTTTCTTTACAATTGCTAAAGATTATATTTTGAATGTCATTTTCATTTTCAAGTTCAATTATTACAGCTGAGATAAGTTTAATAACATGCTGCCACACTCAGATTTCTTTCAGGTTTTATCAAGGGAGCGAAGATAGTAAGAGACCTGATTGGCAGCATTGCTATGTAATTTTGTTACATGACATGAAGTCAAGAATGATCTTTAGTATTCACTTTTTCTTGTTGCTCTGCTTCTTCATATAGACCCTGTGAGACATAAGCTAAATTGGCTTTAAGATAAACAGTTGGAAAACAGCTGTAAGCTACTTGTCTGAAAAGATGAAAGAAAGGAAACATGATTTTGACAAATTCTGAAATATTCAAACACTGGTGCAAATGATGAGTCTTAGGAAGTAAAACTTGGGAAATTTGTACAAGCTCATATATCCATGATAGGTGCCCACTGGGGAGCACTTCAGCCTCATAAAATATTTTGTGATTTACCATTTTTAGAAATCTGTTTGGCTGAGTGATGATGGCGCATACCTTTAATCCTAGTTCTCAGGAGGCAGAGTCAAGCGGATCTCTGTGAGTTTGAGGCCAGTCTGGTCTACAAAGCAAGTTCCAGGACAGCCAGAGCTATATTACACAGAGAAACCCTATCTTGAAAAACAAACAAACAAAAATATGATTTATTTTTACATTTGCATATTTTATGTGTGCATGTGCACTTGTGGAGGTCAGAGGACAACCTATAGGATTCAGTTCTGCCCTTCATGTGGGTTCTGGGGATTGAAACTCAGGGTTTCTCTGGGAAGCAAACTCCTTCCCCACTCTGCCATCTCGATGGCCTGTGCTTTAGTAATCTTTAGAAAGGATGGAGTCATCTGAAGCTGAGATGTTACTAAGCTTTCTCACTCCTTACATCAGGGACCTCTTCTCCCTCCCTCATTCATTTTCCAGTTTTTAAAATCTTTATCCATGTTTAATTTTGACTTACAGCCTCAGGCTTATTATGACTTTAACTTCTGATACTCTTGCTTCCACCCCTCTACTGCTAGGATTGCAGGGATGTGTGGAGTAGGGATTGAACCCAGGGCCTTGTGCATGCTAGGTGAGCACTGTACCAACTGAGCTACATCTTACATCAGTTTTTCAGCTTTTAACTAGGTTCTTTTTTTAAAATTAAATACATTTAAAAATTGTGTGTGTGTTTGCTTGGCACTATGGCACTATGTATGGGGGTTAGAGGACAATTTGTAGGAGTTGGTTCTTTCTTGTATCATGTGAGTCCCTGGATTAAACCATGTCATTAGGCATGGTGCTAAGCACACCTCCTGGGCCCTTTAGTAGTTTTTTGTTTGTTTGTTTATTTTCCTCACTGTGTAGCTCTGGCTGCATGGAGCTTGCCCTGTAGACCAAACTGTCTTTGAACTCACAGAGCTCTACCTGTCTCTGCCTCCAGATTGGTGGAATTATAAGAATGCACCACCACACTCAGCTATAGTGTTACTTTAAAAAAATAAAAGTGGAAGTCTTTCTGGACCAAACGAATAGCTAAATAAATGGATGTATTTATTTGATAGAATATTACCTCTTCATTAATTTGATAAGTAAAAATATTTACATGGACAGTGTTGAATTTGCTAAGAGGGAAAAGTGCAACATTAACTGTCATGTTTATGTGGGCTGTTCCATGTAAAATATGTAGATAGTAATAGCAGTTGGGTGAAAGCAGGAGCAGTAAGTGAACACCGTTTAACTGACGAGGTCATGGTAAGCCTTTATGTAGGATTTCACTAGTGTTATAATGTTTGTGTTATAATTATAGTGTTATAATTGTGTGATGAAAATATAACAATAATACAGCGAGGGTACAGTCAGCACAACCAAAATAAACTGTCCTGTACAGGCCCAGCTTCTACACAGTACAGCTAGCCCTTCTCATAAAGGGATACTGGTTTGGAAATGGTTTACACACAAGTTCAGCTCCTAAAGTATTCTTTTGTAGCAGATCACTCTCATGCAAAGTAATACAGATTTTTGTGGCACTTGTAATTGCATTAATCTACAAAGTCTTGTGAATAGTTTAAGTTGGATAATTGGATCTTAGTTAATCCTACTAATTTTGATGAAGGCTTATTTTTTCCTTTGTTTAGAGATGTTTCACTGTGTATATCAGGCTGGCCTCAGAGGTGTTCCTGTTTCTGCCTCTGCTGGGATTAAAGGTGTGTGCTATTACAGCTGCCCGATAAAGACTAATTTTTAATGCTTTTTTAAAAAAATGACTTACATATTTTACTGTTTATGCAGATGAGTGTTTTGCCTTCATGTATCTCTGCATCATGTACATACACATACCTAATGCTTGAGAAGGTCAGAAGAAGGTGTTAGATTCTCCTGGAGCTGGAGTTACAGATGGTTATTAGCCATCTTGTGGGTGCTGGGAAGTGAATCCAGGTCTTCTGCAAGAGCAATAGGTGCTCTTAATTGCTGAGCCATCTCTCCAGCCCCTAAAGACTGTTTCCCTTACTTTTTTCCTTCCTTCCTTTTTAAATTTTTTTTATATTTATTTATTATGTATACAATATTCTGTCTGTGTGTATGACTGAAGGCCAGAAGAGGGCACCAGACCTTATTACAGGTGGTTGTGAGCCACCATGTGGTTGCTGGGAATTGAACTCAGGACCTTGGAAGAGCAGGCAATGCTCTTAACTGCTGAGCCATCTCTCAGCCCAGTATTTATTTATTTATTTATTTATTTATTTATTTATTTATTTATTTATTTATTTATTATGTATACAATATTCTGTCTGCGTGTATGAAAGAGAATGAGGAGGAGGGTACCAGATCTCATGATAGATGGTTGTGGTTGCTGGGAATTGAACTCAGGACCTTTGGAAGAGCAGGCAATGCTCTTAGCCGCTGAGCCATCTCTTCAGCCCCTCCTTTTTTTTTAATTTTTTAATACAGGGTTTCTCTGTGTAGCCCTGGCTGTCCTGGAACTCGCTCTTACCAGGCTGGCCTTGAACTCACAGAGATCCACTGCCTCTGCCTCCCAAGTGCTGGGATTAAAGGTGTGAGCTATGGCTGCCTGGCTTTAAAAGACTAATTTTTCATTGCATAGAACTATCCAATATTGAGATTTCTCTCTCCTTCCTTCCTTTCTTCCTTCTTTGTCTCCTTTTGCCTCTCTCATCCTCCCTCTCTTTAACCTCCAACTGACTATGTAGGTGAAGATAACCTTGAACTCCTGATCCTCCTGCTTCCCTTCCCATCTCCTTAGTGTTAGGGTTAGAGGTACATGCTCCCTGATATGTGCAGTGCTGAGCATTGAACTTCATGTATGCTAGCCAAGCACTTTATTAATTGAGCTACACCTCAGCCTGGGTTTTGCAGTTTCTCTTAAACAGTTTAATGGCACAGGATCTGGTCAACTAATAAATCTCCAGTTTTAAAAGCCCTCATTTAACTTGATATACTAAACAATACTTTTGAGAAAGAACTTAATTTAAAAAATATTGTTGTGCATAGAGAGTGTATGTGCACCCATGTGGTGCAGCACACATGAGGCCATAGGGAAACTTCTTGGAGTTGGCTCTCTCCTTCTACTAAGGGGTCCAAAGACCTATCTCATGTCATCGAAATTACATAGCAAGCACTTTTTTCCAACATGGTCTGTATTTCCTTGGCTGGAACCAAGTAGCTTCAGTTATCCTCTTGCCTCAGCCTCTTTCTTAACTGGGGCTGTAGGTGTGCACCACGATTCTCTATTAGAGTCTTTTAAAAAATGTCAACTACTTGTTTTCTTTCTGTTTAACTGACAGTTAATTATCTTACCTATGTGTGAGTGGTATTTTGAGGCATGTATATAGTCTGTAGTGATCAGAGTAACTGGCACATCATGTGAAACATTTGTCTCGTTTGGGTGTGGGTATGTTCAAGATCTCTCTCCTTGCGGTCTTGAAGTACACAATTCAGGACTGATGTAGGTCTGCTGGCCACAGAAGCTGTGCACTGGACAGCTTTAGAGGATGTCCTCAGTTTGGATGCTGGAAGTTGTAGTAGGGTTCATCTGTTCTTTGTCGTGCTCCTTCTTGTCCTTGCATGCATGTCTTAGAAAGACATGCTTTGTTCTTCTGTTTGGAGTGAGTCTTACCTTTGTAAGGAAGGAAATTGGGTCTGAGCGCCCTGTGGCGGCTAATGATGTGTTTCTTCCTTGGCAGTACTGGGGGAAGGACTGGCCAAGGGAGAGCGTGCCTTCCGGGCAGTGCTGTGCTGCATGCAGCTGAAAGGGAAGCTCCAGCTTGTGTCCTCCATCCTTGCCAAGTCACTGTCAGGAGAGTCTCTGGTACGTTGATGAGCGCGGGTTTGAATGCTTGCCAGTGTTGGGTCATGCTTGACTCCTCAGGGTAGTATGAGAGACATAGTGTATGCTTAGGGCTGGGTCATGTTTGACCCCTCAGGATAGTATGAGAGACATAGTGTATGTTTAGTGTACTTTTGTCAGATGTCAAAGTTTATGACAATCCCAATCATTGGACCCTTGCCATTTCTTATTGTGTATATAAAAAGCACAGGTACTTTTAAGGGTTCTAAACTATATGATAACCAGAAGACTAACAATTAAAATCAGCCAGGCAGTGGTGGACCACACCCTTAATCCCAGCACTCGAGAAGAAGAGGCAGGCAGATGTCTGAGTTCTAAGCCAGCCAGGGTACTGTGAGACCATGTCTCAAAAAAAACCAAAATAAAAAAAACAAAATTAGAATTAAAAAAATTTTTTTGAAGGTCAATGTACATACTAATGGGTTTCATACCAAATGGGTGTGTGTAAGTTAATATCCCTATTTACTTTATGGAAACTATCTAGTTTTATTTAGACTTGAATTTAAGTTTTTTAAAAATTATAACTTTTGTTGATTCTTTGCATTTCGAAGATAAGTTTTTGTTTTTATTTTTATTTATTTTTTTTTTGGTTTTTCAAGACAGGGTTTCTCTGTGGCTTTGGAGCCTGTTTTTTTAGATTTATTTATTTATTATGTATACAACATTCTGCCTCTATGTATGCCCACATGCTAGAAGAGGGCGCCAGATCTTATTACAGATGGTTGTGAGCCACCATGTGGTTGCTGGGAATTGAACTTAGGACCTCTGGAAGGGCAATCAGTGCTCTTAACCTTTGAGTCATCTCTCCAGCCCCTAGAGTTGATAATTTATAGGAATTTGAAAAATTTGAAAGAAAGAACTTTTTCAAGTTTCTTGGTATTTTTCAGGCATCAGAATGAAAACAGAGAAAGAAGAAATCCTATAATTACCAGGCAGTGTGACTTTTTTGTCAATTGTGCTTCAAGTTGATAGGGATTTTGAAAATCAAGAGCACAGATGGTGAAAATACAGAAATTAGGAAAATATTTATTCTGTTGTGAAATATATTATTACTGCTCTACCACAGGGTAATTTAGTCAGTTTATAAGGAATTACTGTGCAGTGAATGACTTTCTTCATTTGGTGATGTCTATGATTTCACCAGGTTCACAAATGTGAATCTAGCAAAGTGGTGCTGCTGTTTAGATCCCAATCCTGTCAAGATGTATTTGTTTCTTCTTTTGAGGTGGGACCTGGGCCTTGAGACAAACTTTTGCCTTACTCTTCTGAGTTCTGGGATTATGGTTTCTGGTCACCATTCCTAGCAAGAGAAAAATGCTTTTGAGACATGGTGTCTCTGTATGTGTAGCTCAGGCTGGCCTCAGGCCTGGGATTTTCCCTGATCTTTCAAGTACAGCAGTTACAGGGGTGCCTACCCTTAAAATGTCTTTTTCTATAATTATTTTACTTTGCATTGTTGGGGTTTTTAAATTTAAAACAAATGAAAAGTAATTCGTTTCTAATTTTCAAATTTTATGAAATTTGACTTTCAAAAATTACCAAATGCATGAGCCATCTTTAGGCACTGTTTTGACTTCCTGGTTTCTGTGATGCTGGATAACTACTGAGTTCAGCATTTCATAGATACAGACAAGCCTTTTAGCACCAAGGGAGAGGGAAGGAATAGTTTTACGTTTGCTTTTCTCATGTTTTGTTCTCCACTGATATTGGCAAGCATTTTATAGAGTTTAAAAAGATTAGTTTTTGAAGCAGAGTCTCATTATGTACCTTTGGCTGGCCTGAACTCAGCCTGGTCTCAAACTCATAGAGATCTGCCTGCCCCTGCCTCCCGAGTGCTGCAGTTATTTTACAGTTGTGCATCAGGTGAGAGATTGCATGTAGTGTGTGTTCTTAGCAGGAGCAGCAGCTGAGTCTTTCTGCCCATTAGGCCTTTTTCCTTTCCCAGCTGTGTGCAGCTTCTTATGGCAGAGTAGCAGTGTGAGGAAGGGAAGGGACCGAGCGATATTGAGCACAGACGAGTCCAGCCGAGTTGTGAGACTAAAGAACTATGCACTGATGTTTTTCTGTCTTCATCTCACCCTTCCAGAATGGGATGGTAACAAAAGATTTGACAAGACTGAAGATGCTTCTCATGGAGACAGAGGTGGGTCCATTGCCGGGATCCCTCACTTATACCCAGTGAGGTCAGTGAGCATTCTGTGTTAGCATTTGGAATATTGTGGTGGTGTCAATCAAGATACAAGGTGACAAGGGGACCTTCTGTGAAACTGGGTTGAGTCCCACCCTCAGATCTCAGAACATGGCTTCTCAGGTCTCCCCTGCATTCCAGGTCTTCTGTTCTCACTATAATAATTCTTCTTCTTCTTCTTCTTCTTCTTCTTCTTCTTCTTCTTCTTCTTCTTCTTCTTCTTCTTCTTCTTCTTCTTCTTCTTCTTCTTCTTCTTCTTCTTCTTCTCTTCCTCTTCCTCCTCTTCCTCCTCCTCCTCTACTTCCTCTTCTTTTTTGCATATGTATGTGTGTGGTTGTTGTGTATGTGTATTCACTCATGTGTGGGCCACACATGGATGCATGTGGAGGCCTAAGGTTGATGTAAGATGCCTTCCTCGATTATTGTCTATTTGTTGAGGCTGGGTCTCTCACGCATACAAACCCTCCAGCTGTCCTTGGGTCCCTTGTGTCTGCCTCCTGAGTGCTGGGATTATGCCACCACCGCCTGGCTTGAGAGTGTCCGATCTTGGAGTTACAGACAGTTGTTAGCTGCCATGTGGGTGCTGGGAATTGAATCCAGGTCCTCTGCAAGAGCAATCAGTGCTCTTAACTGTTGAACCATCTCTTCAGCTCCCAGGAAATTTTAAGTTTTGATTATTTCTTTCAGTTATAAAGCACAACATTAGGGGCTCATGGAGTTTAAAGTGATCTTTGGTGAAACATGAGATGTTTGTAGTATAAGTAATTCGTCCTGGATTATTTGTTTTTATATATTTTTATTCAATCCATTTTTATCAAAAACTGGGTTATCTTTTAAAAAAGCACTCCTTAGTAGCTTGATAATGACAGTCACTTCTTGTTGAAACTATGGTGATTTTGATGTGCAAAGTTCAATTTGTTGGTCACATGGCAATGATGGCAGTGATGGTGTTGTTTTAGATATATCTAGTCAGCATTGCCACCATCCTTTCTGTAGTATAAGACATTCCAAGTTTCATCTTAAAATTAAGTTTCCTCCTTCTGAGTGTTGAAGAGGTGCCCAGCAGGTGTGCCTAGCAGGAAACATGGTGGGCCACTCGGAAAAGCACCCAAGGCAGGCTTTGGTTAGTTTGTGCAATGGTAAACACTAGGAGGAAGAGTAAGGGTTAATATTGCAGGGGAACCTTGGAGGCAGGAGTGTTGGAGCCTAGACAGATGGGTGAATGTCCAGAGGGGATTTGATATGAATGATATTGGCAAATAGTCAGCTGGTTCAGGGTGAAATAAGACAAGTGACAGGACAGTGGCAGTTGGGAGGAGATTATAGGACATTCAGACAGACAGGAGAGGTGCTCCAGACTTGCTCAGGGCAGCAGAGTTCAGGATGATTTTTAAGATTCCAGCCTGAGGCTGGCAAGTGGCTTGCTGCCCCCTGAAGTCAATTCCCAGGGCCCATGTAGTGGAGGGAGAGATTGACTCTTGCAAATTTTGCTCTGACCTCCACAGTCTTTGTGTGCCATGCATATCCATACACTTACATTCATACAAAATGAAGAAAATGTAATAAAAATGTCTAAAAACAGAAATATTTCAGTGTGTGGCTGCCTTTAGGGGAAGACACCTTTTCCTTGAGACACGTTCTACAGAGGCTTAGAGTTAGAATAAAGTTGATGAATTTGGTTTTGCACATACTGTGTTTGAAGTGTTCAGCATATGAGAGCTACTCTGGTGGGGGCTGGTGGGAAAGCAGAAGGGTAGCTGTATGCTGTTGGTCACCAGTCTTCACACCATAGTGACCCAGCAGAGATGGTGCTGCACTAAAGCTGTCTGCTCAGTGGGTTCAGAATGTAGACTTTTCTTCAGGTCCAGGGTGCTTTTCCACTGCAGGGAGAGTATCTGGCAAGTCCTTCATTTTCATGCTTTTATAGTGAAATAGAACAAACATAAAATGTTACTTGCCACAAAATGTTATGGAAAACTTTGAAATAGATTTTCTTTATTATTATTATTTTTTCACATGTTTATAGAATTTTTCCCAAAACAATTTTATTTCATAAAGTAAAAGTCAATTATATGCATTTTATAAAATTAGCAGAGACCAAATGGGGTGACAGGACTTGATGCAATACAGTTTTTTTTCTCCAGAGTGGTTTCTACTAGAATTCTCTAGTTGGACTTGGTGGATTATTATTTTTTAATAATAATATAGTTTTTATTGAGCTATATATTTTTCTCCACTCTCCTTCCTTATTCTCCCCTCCCCTTCTACTTCTCCCATGGTCCCCATGCTCCCAACTTACTCAGGAGATCTTGTCTTTTTCTATTTCCCATGAGGATTAGATCCATGTATGTCTTTCTTAGGGTCCTCTTTGTTGTCTAGGTTCTCTGGGATTGTGAATTGTAGGCTGGTTTTTCTTTGCTTTATGTCTAAAAGCCACTTGTGAGTGAGTACATATGATATTTGTCTTTCTGGGTCTGGGTTACCTCACTCAGTATGATGTTGTCTAGACCCATCCATTTGGCCACAAATTTTAAGATGTCATCTTTTTTTAGCGCTGAATAGTACTCCATTGTGTAAATGTTCCACATTTTCTTTATCTGTTCTTCAGTTGAGGGGCATTTCGGTTGCTTCTAGGTTCTGACTATTACAAATAATGCTGCTACGAACATAGTTGAGCACATGTCCTTGTGGTACGATTGAGCATCCTTTGGGTATGAACCCAAAAGTGGTATTGCTGGGTCTTGAGGTAGGTTGTTTCCTAATTTTCTGAGAAATCGCCATACTGAAATCCAAAGGGGCTGTACTAGTTTGCACTCCCACCAGCAATGCAGAAGTGTTTCCTTTACCCACAACCTCTCAAGCATAAGTTGTCATCAGTGTTTTTGATCTTGGCCATTCTTACAGGTGTAAGATGGAATCTCAGAGTTATTTTGATTTGCATTTCTCTGATGGCTAAGGATGTTGAGCATTTCTTTAAGTGTCTTTCAGCCATTTTAGATTCCTCTGTTGGGAGTTCTGTGTTTATGTTTATACTCCATATACAAAGAACCCAAGAAATTGGTTGTCAAAAGAACAAATAATCTTAATAATATTTAAATATTTGCTTTATTTTTATTTTATGTGTATGGGTGTTTTGCCTGCATGTATGTGTCTACACCATGTGTCGGCAGTGATCACAGAGGCCAGAAGAGGGCATTAGTTCTCCTGGATTGTGAGCTGCCATGTGGGTCCTGGAAGTCTCCTCCTGGTCCTCTGTAAGAGCAGCAAGTTCTTTTTACAGCTGAGCCATGTCTCCAGTCCTCTCTTCTTTTATTTTCAACATTGAAAATGCCCAAATTTAAGCCAGCATCAGTCAGTATTTCTTATTTCTCTTACACCTCTTTCATTTGAAAATTGCAGACAGCTACAAGTAGTGTTCTCTCTGGATGTCATGTGGAAGACTTAGATGAAGGTAAGTGCTAAATTTGTCATGGCTTCTGGTAACTCTTACTGTGGCCCTTGCCTTTTAATTGAAGAAGAATTTGTGGGATGAAAATTACTGAGGATAGTCTCTATAGTTGGAGATGTAGGAAAGGATTAAATATTTAAAAGTAGGTAGAGATGAAAACAAATTTCTCTCTGGAACCTTTTCATGGGTTGCAGCTGAGGCTAGTCTTGATCTTCTGATGCTCCTGCCTTGACTTCTAAGCGCTTTCTTGCAGCTGCGCATCATTATGCCTCCTCACGCAGCTTGCCCTGCAGTGCCTGCTCCAGGCCAAAGTGGCTTTCATAAAATACGCACTGACTTCTCAGGGTTCGTCTTCATCTCTGTAGTCAGTGTGAAAATGAATATTTATTGAGGTTTAGTAGTTTCCCCGAGTCACCCAGCTAGTAATGCATGAAGCACAACTTTTAAGCCTGGCGGAATATCCTTCTTGTCCCCTGAGGGGAGGTTGGGGGACAGAACTTGTAAGACTAGAAAATGGCTGCTTAGCCTTTCTCTCCTAAACCTATTTTCCTTATTTGGAACTTTATCTAAATCAATCAAAGTCATTTGTATTCAGAAATGTGTGCACTTAGCTTCTGTATTTGCTTAACTGAGCTTCATTTCTGTTATACAATGTTCTGCAGTGATATGCCCCAAACAGGTCTTAAGGGCCTTCTCCCTCAGTGTGCAGTGGTAGGGTTTGTCCACAGGACTTTCCCAGACATTCAGTTTTCATTCCTGAAGGAGTTTCTAATAGAAATGCAGTCAGCCTCTCCCCTGAGTTCTCAGAGAAGAGGTTGCCTTGAGAGGAAGGCTACCCCCTATCAGATGAGAGTCAGTGCCATCAACTTGATTTAGCTGCTGTTTAGTGGCCTCTACAGCATGCTATTGCACAGAGCCAGTTGACTAGGTTAGTTGATTGGTAGGGGCACCTTTGTCATGTCTTTTTTATATCATGTGGGATGATACATGTGGAGGGATGTGATTCTTGGACATTAAGATATTGGAATGACAAGGTAGTCTTACATGACATGATTATGTCCTGATTACTCCCTAGGGTCTTGTAACGGTTGGCATTTTCGGCCGCCACCCAGGGGAATCACAAGCAGCGAGGAATATACTTTGTGTAAAAGGTAATGTAAAAAATATTTTAGAAACAAATTACATGTCTCTTTTGAAAGGAGAGATAATTTTCCTTTACTTTTTGAAGGTAGTAATTTAAATTCAAAGAGGATAATATGTGAAGAAAGAAAAAGTATAATGATTAAGGGAAATGGTTTGTTTCCTGTTTGAAACAGAGGCTGCACAGGTCAACACCAAATCCATGAGACTTTAATATTAAACCACAATTGTGTGAATACCGCTTGTTTAGACTTTGTTCAGAAAGCTTTCATGCTGCCTGAACTTAATTGCAGGCTGTTGTTAGTGTGGAATTTACTTAGATGTGGTAAATAGAGTTGAAATCAGTTCCTATAAACTGAAAGAGAGCACAGTATCAGTCATACAATTATTTTCATAATTTTCTGAAAAAATAGTCATGTAATTCTTATATATGGAATTTATGAGTACTTTGTATATGAAGGACTTTCAGAATTAATGATGTAACTCATTACTAATAATTATTCCTAAAAATATAGAAAGTAAACTAAAGTCCCATTTTAAAGGCGAGCTCTTCAGTTCCTTTCATAGGAATGTGTGGCTGGTAGGGCTTTGCATAGTCCTTGCTGCCCTAGACTGACTGGCATATTGAGAGGAGTCTGATATGTGCTGTAATGAAACACAGTCAAGATGAAGGCTCAGTTGTGTCGTGGAAATAAAGGGCTGAACTAGTAAACACTGCAAGTCCTTGTGGTACCAAGTTAGTGGGGAGACAACATGAGCTTTTGAAAAATAACCCTGAGAATTAGAGTCTAGATGAGAGTAGAGCCCCATTTTTTTGTATTTTTTTTTTTTAAGGAAAAAAAGTTTTTTTTTTTAGTTTTAATTTATTTACATTCCATCCACAGTTTCCCCACCCTACCCCTGGGGAATTTTTTAAAAAAATTTATTGTTATGTGTATGAGTCTTTTGTCTGTATATATGTCTATGTACCATGTATGTACCTGTTTCCTACAGAGGCCTGAAGACAGTGTTGGATTCTCCCCTTGGACAGGAGTTACAGACAGTTGTGAGCTGCCATGTCGGGTCTGGGAATTGAGACTGGGTCTTCTGGAAGAGCAGCCAGCACTCCTAACTGCTAAGTAGTGAAATAGCTTAGGAGCACACAGAAAGACAGATTTTGCAGCATGAAAACACACTCTGTGTGTACAAAGGCAAGCACAAGTTCTGCACTTATTTTCTGCAGCAAATGAGGATTTAATCAGCAGCAGCAGCAGCAGCATTCTAGGTTCATTCAGCCTCACTTCAGATGGTTTGGAGGCACCAGTGAGATGAGCCTTGCAGGGCTTTATGCTGTGCTGCATTCATTTCTGTCTCTAGAGTATGTTTTCCAGCTTAAAGTTGTCCATGCATAGCCTCTGTCTTGTGTTTGTTTTGTTAAATGTACTTTAATTTTTTTTCTCAGGATTTTTTCATCAATTTTTGAATGTTTTTACTGATATAAGATCAGACTTTACATAGTTTTGCAGGGCATTTTAAAGTATTTTTAAAAAATTAATGATCAGTGGTCTGGAGAGATGGCTCAGAGATTAAGAGCACTGGCTGCTCTTCTAGAGGTCCTGAGTTCAATTCCCAGCAACCATATGGTGTCTCTCACACATCTGTAATGAGATCTGGGGCCCTCTCTTCTGGTGTGCAGGCATACACACAGGCTGAACACTGTATACATAATAAATAAATACATCTTTTAAAAAAATTAATGAGCCGGGCAGTGGTGGTGCACATCTTTAATCTTGGGAGGCAGAGACAGGTGGATTTCTGTGAGTTCAAGGCCAGCCTGGTCTACAGATCGAGTTCCAGGACAGGTACCAAAGATATGCAAAGAAACCCTGTCTCAAAAAAACAAAAAAAAATAAAAAACTAAAAAGATTGCCATGTTCTTGAGTACGAAGTCAGGGCATAGTGGTGTGGGGGAGATACTCCGACTGTCATGAATGTTCATCTGCCATCCTCTTTTCCCTTCATTGGACTTAACTGTGATAAATTTGGCCTCTCAGAAGATCTTTCTCTTGGTACTGAAGAGGCACAGGACAAATGGTAGAAGTTATCCTTAAATGGTTGAACAAGCTGGGCAGTGTTGGCACACACTTTTAATCCCAACAATTGGGAGGCAGAAGCAGGTGGATCTCTAAGTTCGAAGGCAGCCTGAGATCAGAAAAAGTGAGTTTCAGGGCAGCCAGGCTATGCAGAGAAACCCTCTCTTGAAAGACCTCCCTCCCCCCCAAAAAAAGTTGAACGTAAAACAGTCTTTCTCATTCCTCTTAGGTTTTTAGAGCAAGGAATCTGTAGGTATGGTGCCCAGTGTACTTCAGCACATTCCCAGGAAGAATTAGCAGAGTGGCAGAAAAGATACGCCTCACGGTTAATAAAACTGAAGCAGCAAAGTGAGAACAAACAGCTCTCAGGCAGCTACATGGAAACCTTGATTGAAAAGTGGATGAGCTCACTGTCTCCTGAGAAAGTGGTAAGAACTAACTACCCCTGTTGCTCTTGCTCCGAACAGTGTGCTGGTTTCATCTTTGCTTTCTCATGTGCTCAGTTGTAGCTTATTTCTTCAGTCTACTAAGAACATGGATTTTTGTTTGTTTGTTTTGTTTTTTTTTGAAACAGGGTTTCTCTGTGTAGCCCTGGCTGTCCTGGAACTTGCTTTGTAGACCAGGCTGGCCTTGAACTCACAGAGATCCACTTGCCTCTGTCTTCCAGTGTTGAGATTAAAGGTATATGCCCACCACCACCTGGCTGAGAGCATATTCTTCTTCTTCTTCTTTTTTTTTTTTTTTTGGTTTTTCAATACAGGGTTTCTCTGTGGCTTCGGAGCCTGTCCTGGAACTAGTTCTTGTAGACCAGGCTGGTCTCGAACTCACAGAGATCCGCCTGCCTCTCCTCCCTAGTGCTGGGATTAAAGGCGTGCACCACCACCGCCCGGCTGAGAACATATTCTTAATAAAGTGGTGTCTTTAGTAACATAAGATGGCTTGTTTGTTAAGATGAACATTTGTCTGGAGGTATGCAGCTCCTACAGTAATGACCTTCATTAGGGAGGTTTTGATTCTCAGGTTTTGGTTGCTAACTTCCTTCTCTCTACATTGCATGTCACTCTTGTAAGAATGGCTGGAAAGCACTGTGTGAAATCCCGTGATCATTGGTCAGCAAGCACTGCATCTGTGCTCATGGCAGACACTTGTGTTTCTGCCCTCAGACTGTAATGAAATCGCTCTTTGCTTCCAGCTCAGCGAGTGCATAGAGGGCGTTCAGGTGGAGCACAGCCCTGACCTGTCCGTCACCGTTAACACCAAAAAATCCCACCAGACATGGACCTTTGCTCTGACCTGTAAGGTATGAACCCCATGCTAATTAAAAATTATATCAGGCTTGTTCTGTTTCTCGAAGCTTATTGAATTTTAAATGTCTATTAAGAGAGTGTTAAAAATGTTTTACTTGGAGTACATTTTATGTAGGCTCTGTGTTGTGCCAAAGTGAGTTTCTGTATTTCAGTCATTAAATGTCCTTTTTTCCACTTTGAAATAAGATTCATTTATCTGTGTAGGACACCTTATTTACTTGGTAAAAAAAAGTCTGACATATATTACCTTCTAAACTTGGAACATAGGATGGGGTTCATGGCTTAAAATTAAATATTTGATAATTGAAGTATTTAATCTGGCAGTTCTAAGATGTTTTTCAATGAAAACCTATTTTTGTATTTTATTTGATGAAATCACAAATTCTGTAATAATGTGTATTTTTATTTTTATTTTTGTGTTTTCTGGGCCTTGCCCATGCTAGGCATGTGTTCTACCACTGAGCTATATCCCCAGCCCTAGAGAGGGGTTTTCAATATGAGACATTTTCTGCATTATGATGGTCACAATTTAAGACTGGAGTAGAGTTAACCATTTCAGTGAATATATTTGGTGGAGAAGTTTTGTGTTCTTTTTAGTGGTATTTCTTCTTGGCACCATCTGCATCTTGAGATGGAATGTTTAGCTTCAGCCCTGAACCCAATCCAGTGCTCTCAGAGGTAACCGTCCTCCTTCAAAGGCTTCCTATGTGAGGCTCTGTAAGCACAGTTAGAGGTTCATCCAAGATGGCAAATTTTGCCACTGGGAAAGATGAACGTATACAGAAGGTTCAGGGAGGCTGATGATGTAGCATACGTATATCATTTTAGAAACTTTGCTTTAACCATTCTGTTTTGTCTTTGTTTTTCTTTTTCTACTTAAATAGCTTGTGAGCACAGTTTGTTGGACAACATAGTACCTTAGAAACATGGGGAGTAGCAGACCCTTCCGGGAATATTTTCATTGAAGAGCCCAGTTACAACTGAATTTTTACCCCCTTGTACTCAATGAATTATTTTAACTTCCTTGTAGCCTGCAAGAATGCTGTATCGGGTAGCATTGCTTTATGATGCTCATCGTCCTCATTTTAGTATCATTGCCATATCTGCCGGAGATAGTACTACCCAGGTATCACAAGAAGTCCCCGAAAACTGTCAAGAATGGATAGGAGGAAAGATGGCCCAAAATGGATTAGATCATTACGTGTATAAAGTCGGGATAGCATTTAACACAGAAATATTTGGAACTTTTCGCCAAACCATAGTTTTCGACTTTGGATTGGAGCCAGTACTCATGCAAAGAGTAATGATTGATGCAGCTTCTACAGAAGGTAATATTTAGACTTTTTTCCCCCCGATACAATGTATTAAAAGGCAAGATTAAAAGATTTGTATTGACCCCTAAATATTCCACAAATAGGGAAGGAATAAAAAGGAAAAATTCCCATGTTAATTGACTTATTCACTGTGTAATGACCATAAAATGGGTCAGGTTGTGCCTTGGATCTCTTCATGCAGTCATCAGGCAAATCTTGCTTTGAAGTCCCCTAAAATTGCCTCACACGTGTAGGTAATTAGGTATATTTTGGTCTAGCAATTTCATGTTTAAAGTAAGATGGTTTTTAGCACAGTCAGACCTTTTAGTATTTGTTTGACTAGAATGTTTTTCTAATGGTAAGGATGTATATACCTACAGTGTCTATTTCCATTTCCTGACTGTTCAGTTAGTTTTGCTGATGTTACTACATTATCTCTGAAGGAAAGCCCTCAATATCAGTATTAAGTCAGCGTGTGTCTTCACTATTTTTAAGGAGGGCAGGGTATCTCAGCAGGATCTGCTTGGTGCCTTGGGAAGGGTCCCTGGTTTCAGCACAGGAGCACGTGCGTACTTGCTACTGTGGCTGATTTGCTTTTTATATTACTGGTGGTGCCTGTACTAAATTTGATGCCTAAACCTAACAGGACAGGGAAAGGCATGCTAGCCCACTCTTCTGTGGCTCTTGGTTGGGTTATAGGTGCTTTAATTTATTAAACAAATGATAAAGGATTTCATTAATGACACTGTGTAGTATGTGTATGAAACTTGGTACTGTGCTGACTGGAAGTAACTATAATGTGGAGGATGCTTACCCCAAGTACCAGTGTCCCACTCATTAGAACCTAGAACAGTTTTCTTTACATGAGCAGACACTGGGATACTATGATTTGGACGTGGTAACCAGGCACTAGAACTGTTCTTTTTCTTTTTTTCCCCTATAAGTTGAGGTTAATGAATCTATTCATTCATTCATCCATTCATTCATTTTTCTGGGACTGGGACTCATGAAGTAGCCCAGGCTAACCTTGAATTCACAAGTCTGCTGCCTCAGCCTCCCCAGTGCTGGAATTACAAGTGTGTGTGGCCATGACTGGCCTTCACTGTAACATTTGTGCCAAGCTTTTGTCACTAGGCGATGTCTTCTCTGTGTGTGCTATTACAACCCAGGCTTCATTTTATCTCATGTTCTGCCTTGTTTGATCTCATTTACATTTTATTTGGTTGTATGTAATTTTGTCATTTTCTCAGTAGGAACAAAAATACGTTAATTTCCATTGCCAAAGATATGCCAGTAGATAAAATACAAATAAAAGCAGAAGGTATAACAAATCTTCTTATGAAGGACTGGATGGTAAATATTAAAGGTGTTGTGAGGACTTGGTCATGGGCAGACCTCTAGGAATGGACCTGACTGCACTCACAGAACTTTAGAACTGCACTATTTCAAGTTAGGGGAGGTTGGAATTGAAGAAAGAGAAGAAAACGAACTCCTCCTTGGCATCCAGATGGATGTTGTTTTTAGAGTAGTGCTTTAATAGTCATGGCTTGTTTTCCCAAAAATGTTAAGAATCCACATTAGTGGGTGTTAAATGTCTGCAATAAAAAGTTAAGGGAAGCTGGGTGGTGGTGGTACATGTCTTTAATCCCAGGCAAAGGCAGGTGGATCTCTGAGTTTAAGGCCAGTCTGGTCTACAGTGTGAGTTCCAGAACAGCCAGGTCTTAATATCTCCGAGCTTAATGGGGAAACTTTTAAGAGAATGGAGCTGGTATACCTTCCTTAGATGAGTGTGAGGACTAGACATAAGTGTGGCATGTTTAGCTCATAGTAGGCATTTAAAGGAATTATTTTCAGGCTGGTGAGATGGCTCAGTGGATGAAGGCACTTGCCATGAAGCAGGCTGCTTTATCGATTGGGAGAGGGGCACATATGTACCACAGAACACATGTGGAGTTCAGAGGACTTTTTGAGAGTCAGTTCTCTCCTACCATGTGATTCCAGG
>PVIU01017417.1:0-20739 GCA_004026605.1 Ondatra zibethicus
AAATAGGTTGTAACTGTAATTCTTGCTTGATAAGTTTTGTTATGTAATTTTACTATGTTAAAGTTAAAGCCTTTCTTTTTTGTTTAAACAGAAAAAGGGGAAATGGTGTAGGAGGGTCTTCTATTTGTGTATTGCCCTCATTGGTTAAATAAAGAAAACTGCCATGGCCTTTTGATAGGGCAGCCCTTAGGTGGGCGGAATAGATAGAAAGGAATGCTGTGAGAGAAAAGGCAGTGTGGCAGACGCAGACGCCATGCTTCTCCAGCACAAGATGGACACTGGTTAGACTCATGCCGGTAAGCCACAACTCAAGTGGCGATACACATTAATGGAGATGGGCTAAAATAATATGTGAGAGTTAGCCAATAAGGGGCTGGAGATAATGGACCAGGCAGTATTTAAATGAATACAGTTTCTGTGTAATTATTTCGGATATAAGCTAGCCAGGCACCGGGCGGCGGGAGCCGGGTGGCACAAGGGGCCCTGCGCCGGGAACCAGGCACTGGGAATGCAGCCCAAATCCCTCATTACTACAGTAAGTCCTCTCTAGGGATAAGCACCCAGATTGGTTATCCAAATACTGAATGGTCAGCCATAATAACATATATATTCAGGAAATATTCAGCCCCATACCCTCAACAAGCCTCTTTACTGAAAACCTAGATTCTTAATATCTGTTCTTCCTATCCTTGGGGTGATCAAATTTTATGTAATATAGGTCATTCAGACTTAGAAAACCACAAACGAAGTTAACAAAGGGTAATGTTGACCCTTTGATAGCAATTCAAGCAGACTACTTATAATAGCAAACCTGTAATACTGAAAATAAACAACAACAACAACAACATAAAAACTGTCTCACAAAAGAAAACATGTTTCAATGCTTTTACAACTTAATCCCCTACTGAATAGTATACTTAAGACCCATTGCAGAAATTAAACAAACATGATATAAATCAAGACAACATGTCCATCCCAAAGCTTACAAATGTTGTAGTAATGAGCCCTAACAAGAATGATCCTAAAGGTGTTCTGGATAAATAATTCAAAAGAGAGTCAAACAATTCAAAGACAAAACTAATTTAATCAAGCAAAGAATTCAATCTAAGACATGAAAATTAAATTCTATAAAAAGGATAGAATCAATGAAGAAATGTCAAATTGAAAAGAGGCCAGAAAAAGCTCAATAATGTCCCCCAAAGTGTTTCTTTTCTAAAAAAAATTGAAAATCTCAAACAACAGAATGGATTGCAAGGAAAAGATACTTGGGGTTGAAAGACAAAGTAGAGAAATCACATGCCTCAGTAAAGGATAATAAGAAGTTTTTAAAAATATGAACAGAACATGAGAGAGCATTGAAACACCATGAAAAGACCTAAGATTATGGGTATAGAAGAATACTACAATAAAAACATAGGGAATATATTTAATTAAATCACAGCATAAATTGCCCAAACTTACAGAATAAGATACTTTGTAAAACACAAAATATGCAGGCTTAAAAAAATTTCCTACTACATATATTAGATTTAAAGCATGAAAAACAGGATAAATAAAGTGATTAAGTGTATTTAAAGTTTCAAGAAAAAAAATTGTCAGAGTGCTTGCAAAAACAACTCCTCAAGAATGACACCTGATTTTTTGAGAAAAATTATAGTCAGAAGGGTCTGGAAAAGGTATGTTGCAAGTCCTCAATGATAGCTACTGTCAAACCAGGCTATTATATGCATTAAATGTATCCATTAAAATTGTAGGAATAATGTAAATTTTCTAAAGGAATTTAAGACCTATAGAGAAGTTCCACAGAGGAGACTACGAGGATTCTTTAAATTTTTTAATTTTCTAAAGAGAAGGATATAAATACAAACAAGGGGAAGTGGGAATAAATACTGCCAGAACTCTTAAGAGGTCTAAGAAAACACCACAAAAACTGCAAAATGTGTTGCGGGATTACACTCTTGTGAATGTAAAGATTTGTTCCTCATATTGGTTTAATAAAATGCAGATTGGCTAGTAGCCAGGCAGGAAATATAGGCAGGGTAACCAGACTAGAAGAATTC
Organism: Ondatra zibethicus; assembly: GCA_004026605.1. Lineage (NCBI taxonomy): Eukaryota > Metazoa > Chordata > Mammalia > Rodentia > Cricetidae > Ondatra > Ondatra zibethicus. The sequence continues at coordinate 2,061 of PVIU01017417.1, forward strand.
TAGGAAGATGAAAGGAAAAGCATTAGTCATCTGCTAGATGCAGAGGAAGCATGATGAGAGTGCCTTACTGAGAAAAAGTAGCAAGCCACGTGGCTAAATATAGAGAAGAATGGTAGGTTAATTTAGGTTGTAAGAGCTAGTTAATAATACACCTGAGCTATCAGGAAAAGAGTTTATAATTAATATATGCCTCTGTGTGTTTCTTTGAGACAGAACATCTGCAAGACCAAGCAGGATAGAGAAAATTCCATCTGAAAATGACTGAAATTCTCTCTCTCTCTCTCTCTCTCTCTCTCTCTCTCTCTCTCTCCATATATATACATATATATATATAATACATGTGCATTTACATATTACATATCTTTCAAACTAACTTTTAATATTAAAGAAACTCAATTCACCAACAAAATATTCAAACTAGAAGACTGGATTAAGAAAAAGATGTATTTTTTTTCACCTTCCAAATAACACATATCATTATCCGTGGTAGATACTGCTTTTAAGTGAAAGTATGGATAAAGGTATTCCAAGAAAATGGAACCAAAATAATCAGATGTGGTTCTTCTCATATCTGACAAAATAGGCTGCAAACCAAAAAGGGTATTATGTAATCAAAAGGTTTACTTTACATTCATTAAGAAAAACTTCACTAACAGGCTATTACAATGCTAAAAATATACACACCAGTCACAAGTGCACTGAATTTCATAAAAAAATTAAACCTAAATCCACAGACTAAACCTAGTGTAGGAGTAGTGGTTTACCTCAATATCCCACTCTCACCGATAAGAATGTTAGTTGGACAGAGAAACACCAGTGTTAAATGAAGTCATAAACCAAATGACCTACTAGACATCTGCAGAATATTCTACCCAAACAATAAAAAGAGCAGTGTTCTCAGGAGTCTATGGAACTTTCTCTTAAACAAACCACATGGTAGGACATCAAGCAACCCTCAACAAACACAGTGAAGTAAAAGTATCACCCTGAATTCTGTCTAACAGTAATGGAATAAATTCATACATAAGCAGCAATAGAAACTACAGAAAATACACAAACTTATGGAAACCAAACCATAATACTGAAAGATAAATGGGTCAAGGAAGAAATTAAGAAATAAAATTAAAATTTTCCAGACTTGAATAAGAATGAAAATACTTTATATCTAAATCTATGGGACACAATGAACAGAGTTCTAAGAGAAAAGTTTATAGAAATTAGTATCTAAATAAAAAAGTGTGAGGAATCTAAAACTATAACACAATGATTCACTTGACAGCTTTGGAAAGAATTTATCTAATGAAGATTTTGTTGTTTGAAGAGATTAACAAGATTGAAAACTTTTGGCCAAATTACCCCCAAAAAGACAAAAAAAACTTCTTTTTGATACAATGTTTCTCTGTGCACCCCGAAGTGCCCTGTTAGTCACTCTGTGGTTTAAAGGCATGTGCCACCACCAACCTGGCTAAATAAGGAATAAATTAATGATAGATGAAAATGGAGACATTACAATCAACAGTGAGAAAATTCAGAGAATCATAATGACATACTTAAATATATAGTATCTGCTAAATTGGAAAATCTAAAAGAAACACATGATTTTTTATATTTATATGATCCACTCATTAAGTCAAGATGAAGTAAATAATTGAAACAGACCTATAAAAACAAACAAGATAGGGTTTTTTGCATATTTTTCTAACTTAAGTAAAGCCTAGACCCAGATGTTTTAGGTGCAGAATTGTACAAGACTTTCAAAGAATAACTAATACTAATACTCAAATTATTCCATAAAATAACAGTAAGGATGTTTGGAAAAGTGATAATATAGCATATTTTATATTTACATAAAATTACCATGGAATACATATTAGTCTGTTTATATATACATTTACAGTTAAACAACCAAAAAGTTTCACATTCTGGCTGACAACGTTCCCTACAAGAGCCTTAGCCAGTCTAACAAAAACCCCACCAGCTGGCATGGAAATCTAACTTTCGAGTTGTCCAAGAGACTCCCAAAATTTATAGACTATTGCTATTGATCTTGCTTGCGTCACAAAAGTTGAAGTTAAGTCATTATTGCTGAAGATACCATGTATTTCAGACATAGGGCCCAGGGATTTCTGAGCTGGATCTGACCTGAAAGCCTCCTCCGTGAGAACAAGCTTTCATAGTAGTAGAAGTTGCCATGAAAGATGCCAAGGGAGTGAAGTAAACAATAATACTAACTAGACCCGATACTTATGAATGGAAACAATTACCAGCATGCTACAGTATCCTTAAAGGTGTAACAGTGGCAGTTATTACCATTTATACTGACTAAGATTAAAAGAAAAATAAGACTTGAATGTATGGGTATAGTGAAAGGATGATGTGAATATACTTTCATTCATAAACACACAGGCACACACACACACACACACACACACACACACACACACACACACATTATCACTATTCCAGATTTCAAGTTATACTATCAATCGATATAATAGCAAAAACATGGCATGGTAATGTCATTAAAACAGATACACCAATCAATGGAATTAAGTTGAGTAAGGTGACACAAGTCCATGCACCAATACTCCTGATTTTTTACAAGACTGCCAAAAATACACATTGAAGAAAAGATAGCATCAACAAGAAATGGGGCTTGTAAAACTTAATAGCTACATGATGTAGAATGTGACTAGGTTTGTGTCTCTCAACCAGTAAAAAATTCAATGCCAAGGTTCACGTATATCAACATAAAGCCAAATGCCCTGAAACTTCTAGAAGAAAACCAAGAAATATAATTCAACTTAAAGGCGCAGGAAAGTACTTTCTTAAGAGAACCATGGCAACACAGGCATTAATAGCAAAAATTGACAAATGGGTCATCATAAAACTTAAAAGCTTCTGTACAGTAAAGGACACTATCATTGGGGTGAAGAAAGAGCCTACAGAATAGTTATATGTCTGACAGATGGTTATTGTCTCAAATACAAAAGAAAAAACTTACAAAACTAAACACAAAGTAACAACATCATTAAAAATTGGGAAATGGAACTAAACAGATTTCTCAAAAATGAAAGAAAAGAAACACAAATGGATGAGAAATGTTTAAAACATGTTTAACATCTTTAGCCATTAATGAAATACAAATCAAGACTATTTTATTTTATTTTTGTTTTTCAAGACAGGGTTTCTCTGTAATTTTAGAGCCTGTTCTCGAACAAGCTCTTGTAGACCAGGCTGGCCTTGAACTCACAGAGATCTGTCTGCTTCTGCTTCTCAAGTGCTGGGATTAAAGGCACGTGCCACCACTGCCTGGCTAAGACTATTTTAAGATTTCATTTTATTGAAGTTAGAATAGCTAAAGTCAAAAGTAAAATAACATATGGAGGCCTGGGTATGGTAAAAAGGCAACAATCAAACATCATTTAAGGGATTACAAATTGATGCAGCCAGTATGGAAATCAGAAAGGAGGTTTGAAATTGTTTTCTTCTGTGTTCTGGTAGTGAAAACACTGTTTTATTTAAGATTTCTATTGCTGTGACAAAGTACTATGACCAAAAGGAAAGTAGGGAAGGAAAGGGTTTATTTGGCCTACACTTCAACATTGCTGCTCATTACTGAAAGAAATCAGGACAGGAACTCAAACAGGGTAGGATCCTGGAGGCAGGAGCTAATACAGAATCCATTCTTATAGAAGCCAGGATCAGCAGCCCAGAAATGGCATCACACACCAGGGGCTGTTGCCCTCCCCCATTGAGCACTAAATGAGAAAATGCCTTACAGCTGGATTTCAAGGAGGCATGTCCTCAACTGAGGCTCTTTCTCTGATTACTCTAATTTTTGTTAAGTTGACAGACAGAACCATCCAGTACAGTGACCAAAAACAACTTTTGGAGTAAAGGTTTTATTTAACTTACAGGTTATAGTTCATTATCTAGGGAAGCCAAAACTGGAACCCAAGTCAGAAAATTTGAGCAACACATACAAGTTGTCTCATGGGCTCAGGCAGAGTCAATTATCCAAGTGCTGTGGTCCTTTGTGGTCATCCCATGCCCCTGACATGAGAATATGCTCTATTCTTCTCTGCAACTGAAGCTGCAGTGAAACAATGTCCTCTTCTGGCTTATCATGGTGCCAAGCCTCAGCTTCTCTTTATGACCCCTACATTCCTGAGATTTCCACTGAAACTGAAATTGCACCTTCACCAACGGCTGCTCTTGACCTCTCACAGTGACAAGCCCCAGGTGCTGATGCATTAGCCATGCATGCATTCAAAATCAGTACTACATGGGAGATTCTTACACATTGCAAATTTTTCCTGTGAGTTTGGAGTGTTGAGAGCTTTGTCCCCCTCTGAACCACAGCTTCTGTGTACTGACCCTGAAAAAGTACTTCCCAGATTATTTCACCTAAGTGATTCTGCTTGCATTACTCAAAGTAGATTCTTTAGTCACATCTAATGAGCATCCATTTTCACAGTAAGGTAGAGAATGTTTCACTTCCACAGATTATTTGTCCACTATTCTTTGTGTACCTCTGAAATTTCACATTGTGTGAAACTCAGCATCTTCACATTTTTAGCTCCCATAACTGCTCATTAAGTTCTAAGAACTCGATGGCTTTTTCTAGCCCAAAGTTTTAAAAACTCTACTATAGTCTTCTACCCAAACAACATATTCAGACTCCTTACAACAGTATCCCACTCTCTGGTACCAATTTCTGTCATATTTTATTTTCCTATCCTTGTGATAAAACATTAAACAAAACCAATTTCACGAGGAAAGGAATTTATTCACAGGTATAGTCCACCATCAATGGAAGATAAGGCAAAACCTTAAATCAGGAATCTAGAGGAAAGAACTGAAGCAGTGCCCATGGAAGAACCCTGATTCTTGCATTGCTTTTTTCTGGTCTGCCCAGATACTTTTCTTATCCTGCCCAGATACATCTGTCTAGGGATGGCACTGTCTAAAGTGGGCCAGGTCCTCCTATGTCAATTAAAATTTATGAAAATGCTTCATAGACATGCCCACAGGCCAATCTGAAGAAGACAATACCTCACATGAGATTACCTAATCCCAAATTACTTTTGTTTGTGCCAAATTGGTAAAAATTAACCAGCAGAAAGGGTCTTCAAAATCTGGAGGTAAATATGCCACATGAGCCATCTGCAGCCCTTTTGGCTATATACCCAAAAACTCTATATCAGACTAAAAAGATACATATGTATCCATATTCACTGATGTTTTGTTCATAATAGCCAGTAAATGGAAATGGCCTAGAATCTCATCAACTGATAAATGAAAAGTACAAATGTGGTACAGTTAAAAAACAGAATATTAGTCAGGTTTTATGAAAAATCAATTTGCAAGTATATGTATGGAACTACAAATAATCAGAAGGAGTAAGGTAGCCAAGATCCAGAAAGACAAAAGTCACATCTTCAGTTTCATGTGTTGAAACTAATTTTGAATCATATATGCATTTAAATTGGAGTATAGATAGAAGTCAGAAAATCAGTAAGACACCAAAAATAGTTTAATAGAGGCAAGATATAACGTGGGTAGTATGATTGAAGAATGGAGAAAAATCAAGTAAGGGTTGACTGGGTAGAATGGGAAAACAGAGTTGGAGAAGGTATATGGAGAGAAATAACTAATACTAAAGAGGTTTGAAAATGCCAATTTTAATTCTGGGTGGGGATGGTGTTTGCCTTTAATCCCAGCACTTGAGAGGCAGATGTAGGGGGAAATCTGTGAGTTCAAGGCCATACTGGACTGCAGAGTGAGTTCCAGGACAGGCTCAAAAGCTACACAGAGAAAATCAGTCTCAAAACAAAACAAAAAATCCTAACTGATACCTAGTACCTTAGAAGCTTCTTAAATATATGCTCAAGACAAAGTACTTGAAGATAGACAGCTGATACCAACCTACAAACTCCATTCACTGTTGGGTAGATTTCAGTGTGCTAGAAAATGTTTTGTAAGCTATCATGTAAGTGAGGTAATCAGCTTTCTTATACATCTAAGAAGCCTGCAATCTACAATAATGAATGACTTGTCAAGATATACCCACTAATGAAATGGTGACACAAATTCTATGGTTTTAAAAAAACAAATCACTTTCTAATTGGTTTTATAGTAAATGGCTCAAGATAGAACACATGCCTTGATGGTTAACAGGATCAATAATCTGTTGTGAAATTGGTCATGGTGGAAAATCTGTTACTTTTATTCTGCTAAATTGATGTAGTATTTAACTTTCTTTAAGTACTTGTCTTTAGATTTCATATATTGGTGCCTCTCTTGTTCATTACAAAAGCTTCTTCTTTGGTAAATGATAATTAACACAGACCTAGACATCTAAGGGCAATCTCTTCCCTCAGGCAACATCAAAGAAGAATCAAAATCAATGTATGACTATAGTTAAACAGTGTTTTCTTGACATTACTGGGTTGTATACACATAAGACCTGACACTATATATGTGGGAAAACTGCACTTTTCTGAACAGAAAAGAGTAATTGATGGGTGGAATGGGGATGTTAGGGGGAGGGACTGGGAGAAAAAGAGGGAGGAAAGGAGAGGTGGAGGGAGGGGAAACTGTGATTGAGCTGGGAAAATTAATTAGCAATTAATTAACAAAAAGAACCAACACTATTGCGATAGGGTGTAAAAGACCTACACAAGATCAAACCAAATACCGTCCCCAAATTTTTATATAAGAGGTCATGAATTTTCATCTTTAGATGTGAACTATTGGCAGCTTGTGAGGTTTGTGATGACTGGAAAAGAAAAAGTCAGTTTTCTTTTGCAACAAGGCCCTTGAGAGGTTTCCCATTTTAAAGTACCTATATCCATATTGTCAACATTACATAGACTCTACAGGTTAATAAAAAATGAAGAAAAGCCATAAAATTAAAGGGTAAGATAGTGACTATGGATATAGGGGAGGATTTGATATGAGGGATAGGTTTTCTGTTTATATATATATATATTGTTATATGTATATAATTGTTGTAAGTAAATCATCTCAATAATCATAGTATGCTTTCCATATATGTGCAGTAAAACAAGTTATTAATCCTAAAGATACACCTACATACAGTCTGTATGGAGGCATTTTCTCAATTACTTCCTTTCCCCAGATATTTCTAGTTCATGTAAAGTTGAGAAAAAAACTAGCCAGCACAACTGGGACCCCAATATAAGAGAAAAAAATAGTAATTTGATTTTTTCCTGACCGGATAATTTCACTTAGCATATGTTTAAAATGTGCAAGTTGTACTGTATGGCAAAATTTTGTCAATTTCTAAGTCTAAATAATAAAATATTATATATATGTATACATGGAGAATTGAATTATATTTATCTTTTCTTTATTGTGTGTGACTCTAACTAAAATGGTACAAATATGTCTATCAACTGCTTGCTAGCAATTTTTGTTATATACACACAGAATTTATGGGTCATATAAAAATACTTTTATTCATTTTTCAGGAATGTTATATTGCTTGCTATAGCTGTTGTATCATTTGTGTTTCTAACAAACATAAGTGCTTCAATTTCTCCACCATTTTTAAAGAACTTGACATCTTACTCTTTGGATAACTGCTCAGCTCTGTTCATTGCCAATCTATTTAAAATAGTTAGGAAAATTTAATTATCATGGAAGTGTTTCACCCTCCTCCTTGATGATAAGGAAAAGAACAAAGAAAACCTCATTCTCATTGAGCAAGCTGCTTCTGTACATTGCCATAAGGAAATGTGTTCACTCTTGTGTACTACTAATGTAACCTCTGTTAGACTGTTCACTGTTTCCAAAATATTAATCACAATTGTTTGGAGAAACAGCTTTGTCATCAGAAAAAAATATTAAATTTAAAAATTGGAATGTAAATTGCTTCAAATTTTGTTCTTTTTCAAACTTATTTTGTCGCTGAAATTTCATGCATTTTCCCCCATAGGATCTATTATTGAAATTGTTACAAAGATTACTTTTAATCAGGACATAACTTGGCAAAGCATAGATAGTGTATTTTGGTATCTATGTATCCAAACTTACTTCAAATTTGAATCCATATTCCACTAGTCTCTGCTAAAGAGGATTTTCATAAAGGCTTGCGGTGTGGGATAATTGTCTGTATTCTGTCAATCATGTTTTAAATAAACGCTGATTGGCCAGGCAGGAAGTATAGGCGGGTAAACCAGACAGGAAGTAGAGGCGGGGAGAATTCTGGGAAGAAGGAAGCTCTTCCCGAGATTCCTGCCCAGACCACAGAAGAAGTAGGATGTGACCTGCCCCGCTGAGAAAGGTACTGACCCATGTGGCTAACATAGATAAGAATGGGCTAATATAAGCTATGAGAGCTAATAAGAAGCCTGAGCTAATGGGCCAATCAGTTTATCATTAATATAGACTCTCTGTGTAATTTCTTTGGGACTTGCCGGCTGTGGGACCTGGTGGAAGGCAGAAACCAACCAGGCCTCCGTGTTACAGGCTTGCACCCACAACATCCATCTCTAATTAGACATGATAACGTTATTAATTATCCTAACCCATAAGCAAATCACTTCTTTCCATTTATTGATATTTTATTTGATTACTTTTTCTATAGTTTGGAGTTGTCACTGTACAAGATTTTATGCATATTTTTGTTTGTCCTTAAATATAATATTCTAATAATTTTTGAAAAAACTTTTTTTTGAATTTACTATTCAATTGGTCCTTGTTAGTATATATAGAAAGTAGTATAGAAAGTTATGGAATTTTGTGTGTTGGATTAATTAATTTTTTTTCTTCATGTTGTCTGAGCTGTACTTGCACTCATGCATATATGTCTGTGATCTTTGGGGTTCTCTACATATAACATTATTTCATCTACAAGTAGAAATATCTTTATCTCTATCTTTCTGATTTGGTTCTATTTATTTTCTTTCCTAACTAAAGGAGCTAGTGATTGGCTGTAGTATGTTTAAAATATAGTTCTCTATGAATATTAAAGGGAAATATTTAAAAATTTTTAAATTCCTCTGGTGCCTCATGTTTGTTTCTTAAGATTTTGTCCATACAATATGTTTTGCTCATGTCATGTTTCCCCCTCCCCAGACTCCACCCAAATTTTCCCCCGTCCCATCCAACTTCATATTCTGTCTCTAAAAAGAAATAAAAATTAAAACAGAGATTAAAATAATACAAACTATTTGTTCAACCTGCTTAGCATCCAGGATCACTAACCAGTGACTGTATGGCCCACAGTGAGCTGGAGCCTCCCACATCAATTATCAATCAATGAAATGCACCACAGGTTTGCCTACAGATAAATCTGGTGGAACCATTTTCTCAACTGAGATTCCTTCTTCTAAAATGTCTCTAAATATGGCAAGTTGACATCAATCCCAGGCTATAAAAGAAATCTCCTTATACAAAGTTCACATTCTTCCTGATTTAAAATATTTTTAAGTTATTAACTTAGAACAGTATGACTACAAATCGGAAATTTAAATGACAAATACTTTCTTTGATTTTTGTACAGATAATTATTATTTTAAAAGCAATCTTTTATCAAAGCATTTAGTATCCTCACCAATATTCTCGAGAAATATTCTGAAGATATAATGTATTAATGTGTTGTCTAAAACTTTTCATATATTTCTTAGGGCTCTTTTTTTGAAGTAAAAAATGTCTCCTCAAATTCAGTGCTTTTAGGTATTCCTTCTAAATGAGCTTATCCTGTGCAATGTTGTTTAATGGCTGGTTTTTGAAAGCTTCAACTATTTATTGCTAATGTACTTATTTTGTAATGCTCTATGTTTAAGGTCATAGTATGCCTTTCAAAGTAAAATTAAAAGCAGTAAATCATCATAATCATATATTTCTGTAAGCATGATGGTCTTTTGGATGTGTTTCCTTTAAATGGGAAATTTTAGCTATGCTGTTTTGTGGTGAGTCATGGAAACTGATGGGCACTACCAATATCTACTATTTAATTTTGAAAAATAACTGGCCTTACAGTTTTCTACTAAGGTATAGTAGCATGACTCTGCAGTGATCAGGGTGAGTCTCCATATATTCTCTGGGCAAGCACAAAATTTACCAACACCATGAACATAAACAAAATTTATTAAAGTGAAAAGCCATACAGGAGAAAATTTGTGAATAAAATTAATTGAAAAAAAAAGAGTTTTAATTTATGAGCCTGACAATGAATATTAGTTTTGAAACAGAATTGTTTTCTAAAGCATGGTTTCATCTCCTTAAAAAAAAGATAATATTTCCACGACAAAGGCATGAAAGCTCTGCATGAACATGAATCACATGTAGATGTTTCAGGAGCAGACATGTTAATATTACTAAAGTATTTACAGAGATATAAATTGCAAAGATATTTATTAATCATTACTACAGGGTATATAGTAAAGATTGATAACATTTGAACAAATAAATAATTTAAAAAATGGCCTAGAGTTGAAAACTTTCAGCTAAGCTATTTAAGTTAAAACATGCTAGCTTTTACTGATTATTATACTAACTCTGTTATTTTTTCTTTGGAGGCTTAAAATTTATCTATAGATTAATGACAGTTGATGTGGGATTCTCCTCTGTATACTGTAAATATCATTAGTTAATAACAAAGCTGGTTTTGGCCTGTGGTAGGGCAGAATAGATTTAGGCTGGAAAACTAAACTGAATGCTGGGAGGAAGAAGGCAGAGTCAGTGAGACACTATAAACCTGCCAGAGGAGAAAGATGTGAGCTGCTAGCTGAAAACTTGCTGGTAAACTGCAGCTACATGGTAATACTAGATTAATAGAAATGGGTTAAATTGGGATGTAAAAGCTAGCCAGTAAGAAACTAGAGCTAATAAGCCAAGCAGTAATTTAATTAATACAGTTTCTGTGTGGTTATTTCAGGGCTGAGCAGCCAGGAACAAACATACAACCCTCCTATAACAAACTGGTATACCAACATAGTCAACTATATCCATGTAAAAATACTGACACAGCTTAAAAAGGAATTCTAGACACACTCACACACACAAATAAACAGAGTTTAACACAACTTTTTGCTTTGTTTGCTGGGGGAGTGCTCCAGCTCCTTTAAGAGAGGTCTTCCATGTGGTTTTGGTCCATGCTGCCAAGACGAAATCTGGCTCTTTCAGGAGGCAGAGCCCTTGAATGGGTTTTGTGGGCAGTGTGCTGCAAGTTACATGGTGGCATCATGGGCCAATTGGTTACCAAACTGGAGGTGGTGAACATGGCTCCCACCCAGCAGTCTCAAATGCAGTGAAAAGACTTTCACAATGTTGGACTGTGCAGAACCAGTAAAGCAGCCTTGGTCCTAGCCATGCCCAATTAGCATTAAAAAAGGATGCTTCTTGTCAAAAGTTAATTACAGATATATAATAAAGATAAATTCAGATTAAAAAAAAACCCTCTAAATGGGTCACCTTGTTGGATAAATGTATGTAAGCTTGGGAGAAAGAAGAAAAAGAGTAAAAAAATGACAGTAAATGTGATATAAAAGAGGCTAGACAGTCATAGATTAAAGGAATAAGGTAATGAAATAAATATTAAGCTTGTACAAAAAGTAATGGGGTAAGAAAAATAAGTCACATAAAGATGCAACACCACAAAGAACAACACAACACCAGTAAAATCTAAAGACCCTACAACAGTAAGAACTGAATAACCAAATATAGATGAAGCAGAAGAAAATGACCTAAACATAACTTCAAGAGAATGTTTGAAACTCTTAAGGAGGAAATGAGAAATTCCCTTAAAGAAATGGAGGAAAAGACAAACAAAAATTTGGAAGACATCAGCAAATCCCTCAAAGAAAAGCAAGAAAAAGCAATCAAACATATGAAAGAAACTATTCAAGACATGAAAACTGAAATAGGAACAATAAAGGAAACACAAGCCAAGGGCATGATAGAAACAGAAATCATGAGAAAATGATCAGGAACCAAAAACACAAGCATAAACAGCAGAATACAAGAGATGGACGAGAGAATCTCAAGCTCTGAAGATACAATAGAGGAAATATACTCATCACTTAAAGAAAGCATTAAATCTAACAAAAGCTTAACCCAAAATATCCAGGAAATATGGGATACCATGAAAAGACCAAATATAATAGTAGGTATAGAAGAAGGAGAAGAATTTCAACTCAAAAGCACAGAAAATATATTTAGCAAAATTATAAAAGAAAACATTGCAAACCTAAAGAAAGGTATGCCTATGAAGATACAAGAACCTTACAGAACACCAAATAGACTGGATACAAAAAAAGTACTCTTGCCACATAATAATCAAAACATTAAACATACAGAGTAAATAAAGAATATTAAGAGCTGCAAAGGAAAAAGGCCAAGTAACATATAAAGGTAGACATATCAGAATTACACCTGACTTCTCATTGAAGACAATGAAAGCCAGAAGGTCATGGTCAAGCATTATGCAGACATTAAGAGACCACAGACGCCAGTCCAGACTACTATACCCAGCAAAACTTTCAATAACCATGAAAAGACAAAACAAGATATTCCATGACAAAACTAGATTTCACCAATACCTAGCTAAAAACCCAGCCCTACACAAAATACTAGAAGGAAAACTCCAACCCAAAGAAGTTGGCTACACCAACAAAAACACAGACAATTGATGGTCATAGCAGCAAATCCCAAAGAAGGGAAAAATGTACAAATTAACATCACCAACAATGAAAACTAAATTAACAGGAGATAGCAATAACTGGTCATTAATATCCCTTAATGTAAATGGACGCAACTAACATATAAAAAGGGAAAGGCCAACATATTGGTTACAAAAACAGAATCCATCTTTCTTTTGCATACAAGAAACACATCTCAACTGCAAAGACAGACATCATCTCAGTGTAAAGGGTTGGGAGAAAATATACCAATCAAATGGACCTAAGAAACAAGTGGGTGTAGCTATCCTAATATCTAACAAAATAGACTTCAAGTTAAAATCAGGCAAAAGAGATGAAAAAGGTCATTTCATAATAGTCACAGGAAAAATCCATCAAGAGGAAATCTCAATACTGAACATCTATGCCACAAATACAAGGGCACCCTCATACGTAAAGAAATACTTCTAAAGCTTAAATCTTACATTAAACCTCATACCCTAATAGTGGGAGACTTAACACTCCCCTCTCACCACTGGAGTCAGACAAAAAATGAACAGAGAAATAAGAGAACTAACAGATGTTATGACTCAAATGGACTTAACAGACGTCTATAGAATATTCCATCCAAACAGAAAAGAATATAATTTCTTCTCAGCACCTCATGGAACCTTCTTAAAAATTGACCATATACTCGGTAACAAAACTAACCTCAACAAATACAAAAAAAAATGGAATAACTCCATGTATCTTATCAGAGCACCATGGCTTAAAGCTAGAAGTGAACAGCAATACTAATTCCAGAAAACCCACAGACACATGGAAATTAAACAATGTTCACCTGAATGGGTCAAGGAAGAAATATAGTTAGAAATTAAAGACATCCTAAAATTCAATGAAAATGACCACACAACATACACAAATTTATGGGACACAATGAAAGCAGTGTTAAGAGGAAAGTTCATAGCACTAAATGCCTACATAAAGAAGCTGGAAAAATCCCACACTAGTAAATTAACACAACATTTGAAAACTTTAGAATAAAAGGAAGCAAACTCACCTAAGATAACTAGATGGCAAGCAATAATCAAATTGAGAGCTGAAACCAACAAAATATAAACAAAGAAAACAATAAAAATAATCAATGAGACAAAGAGTTGGTTCTTTGAGAAAATCAACCAAATGGACAAAACTTTATCCAAACTAACCAAAGGGCAGAGAGAGAATATCAAAATTAACAAAATCAGAAATAAAAAGAGGGACACAACAACAGACATGAAGGAAATACAGAGAATCATCAGGTCATATTTTGAAAAACTGTACTCCACAAAATTTGGAAAACTTAAAGGAAATGAACAACTTTCTGGAGAAATATCACTTACCAAAATTAAATCAAGACCAGATAAGCAAATTAAACAGACCTATAACTGTTGAAGAAATAGAAACAGACATCAATAGTCTCCCAAACAAAAAAAGCCCAAGACCAGATGGTTTCAGCTCAGGATTCTAGAAGACATTCAAAGAAGAACTAATACCAATACTCCTCAACTTATTCCACACAATAGAAACAGAAGGAACAATGCCAAACTCTTTTTATTAGACTACAATTACCCTGATACCCAAAGCACAGAAAGACATTACTAAGAAAAATTACAGATCAATCTCACTCACAAACATTGATGCAAAAATACTCAATAAAATACTGGCAAATAGCATCCAAGAACACATAAGAACCATCATCCACCATGATCAATTTGGATTCAACTCAGAGATGCAGGCATGGTTCAACATATGAAAATCTGTCAATGTAATCCACCACATAACAAAAATAAAAATAAAAACCACGTGATCATCTCATTAGATGCCAAAAACATCTTTCAACAAAATACAACATGCTTTCATGATAAAGGTCTTGGAGAGAGCAGGGATACAAGGAACATACCTAAACATAATAAAGGCAATATGTAGCAAGCTAACTGCCAACTTCAAACTAAATCAAGAGAAACTCCCAGCGACTCCACTGAAATCAGGAACAAGACAAGGTTGTCCACTCTCTCCATTTCTATTCAATATAGTTCTTGACATCCTAGCCAGAGCAAGAAGACACCAAAAGGAGATCAAGGGGATAGAAATTGAAAAGAAGAAGTGAAACTTTCACTGTTTGCTGATGATATGATAGTTTACATAAGAGATCCCAAAAATTCTACCAAGGAACTTAGGCAAATCATAAATACTTTCAGTAATGTAGCAGGATACAAGATTAACTCAAAAAAAAATCAGTAGCTCTCCTGTACACAGATGATAAAAGGGCTGGGAAAGAAATCAGAGAAACAAAGCCCTTCACAATAGCCACAAGAAGCATAAAATGTCTCATAGTAACTCTAAGCAAACAAGTGGAGTATTTGTACGACAAGAACTTTAATCTTTGAAGGAAGAAATTGAAGAAGACGCCACAAAGTGGAAAGATCTCCCATGAACTTGGGTAGGCAGAATTAACATAGTAAAAATGGCAATCTTACCAAAAGCAATGTACAGATTCAAGGCAATGCCCATCAAAATCACAGCAAAATTCTTCACAGAATTTGAAAAAATGGTACTCAAATTCATATGGAAAAGCAAAAATCCCAGGATAGCCAAACCAATCCTGTACAATAAAAGAACTTCTAGAGGCATCACAATCCCTGAGTTCAAACTCTACTACAGTGATACAGTACTGAAAACAGCCTGGTATTGGCATAAGAACAGACAGGAGGACCAATGGAACTGAATAGAAGTCCCATATATTAATCCACTCACCTTCAAACACCTTATTGTTGACAAAGAAGCAAAAAATATCAAATGGAAAAAAGAAAGCATATTTAACAAATGTTGCTGGCATAACTGGATATCAACATGTAGAAGAATGAAAATAGACCCATATCTGTCACCATGCACAAAACTCAAGTTCAAATGGTACAAAGACTCAACATAAAGCCAACCACACTGAACCTTATACAAGAGAGAGAGGTAATTACACTTGAATGCATCGGCACAGGAGACCACTTCCTAAATATAACCCCAGCAGCACAGACACTAAGAGAAACAATTAATAAATGGGACCTCTTGAAACTGAAAAGCTTCTGTAAAGCAAAGGACATGGTCAACAAGACAAAACGACAGCCTACAAAATGGGAAAAGATCTTCACTTACCCCACATCATACAGAGGTCTGATCTCCAAAATATACAAAGAACTCAAGAAATTTGCCATCAAAAGAACACACAATCCAATAAAAAATGGAGTACAGACATAAACAGAGAACTCTCAACAAAGGATTCTAAAATGGCTTAAAGACACTTAAGGAAATGTTCAACATCCTTAGTCATCAGAGACATATAAATCAAAACAACCTTAGATTCCATCTTACACCTATAAGAATGGCCAAGATCAAAAACACTGATGACAACTTATGCTGGCTTGGTTGTGGGGTTAAGTGTACACTTCTGCATTGCTGGTGGGAATGCATGCTGGTACAGTCCCTTTGGATGTCAGTGTGGCAATTTTTCAGAAAATTAGGAAACAACTTTCCTCAAGACCCAGTAATACAAAGGATGCTCAATGGTGCCACAAGGACATGTGCTCAACTATGTTCATAGTAGCACTGTTTGTCATAGCCAAAACCTGGAAACAACCTAAATGCCCCTTGACTGAAGAATGGATAAGGAAAATGTGATACATTTACACAATGGAGTACTACAGAGTAGAAAAAAATAACAACATCTTACAGGAAAATGGATGGAGCTAGAAAACATTATTTTGAGTGAGGTAACCCAGACACAGAAAGATAATTATCACATGTACTCAATCATAGGTGATTTTTAAACATAAAGCAAAGAAATCCAGCCTACAAACTCTAATCACAGAGAACTTAGACAACAATGAGGACACTAAGAGAGACTTACATAGATCTAATCTACACGGGAAGTAGAAAAAGAAACAATCTCCTGAGTAAATTGAGAGCTTGGGGACCTTGGGATAGGGTTGAAGGGTAGAGGGGAGAAGCAGGGAGGGGAGCAGAGAAAAACAGAAAGCTCAATAAAAATCAATAAAAAATTAAAATCTTCCTTTTTATTTAGACAGGAAAGTGGTTTTATGTGAGATTCCCCCTCTGTATGCTGTGAATACCATTGGTTAATAAAGAAGCTGTTTTTGGCCTGTAATATGACAGAATAGAGCTAGTCGGGGAAAACTAAACTGAATGCTGGGAGAAAGAAGACAGAGTCAGTGAGATGTCATAGAGCTGCCAGAGGAGAAAGATGTGAGCTGCCAACTGGAAACTTGCCAGTAAACCACAGCCACATGGTGCTACACAGATTAATAGAAATCGGTTAAATTAAGATGTAAGAGCTGACCAATAATAAGGTAGATCTAATAGGCCAAGCAGTAATTTAATTATTACAGTTTCTGAGTGGTTAAGGATTGAGTAGCAAGAAACAAACAAAAAGCCCTCCTATAATAGTCAGCAATGTAGATAAATGCCTTTAAGTTACTGAAATTGATATATTGTAACAAAAATACATTTAATTTTCAAGCAAATACAACAGAAATTCATATACTATATTTCATTTTTCCAAATGAGATATCTATTCCTACACATTAACAAATTCATTCTAACATTCTTTTCCATTTTTTCTTCTTTAAATTCTTCTATGAAGCAGATTATTTGCATTTCTGAATTATTCATTAACAGATACATTAATATATTTTGACACATGGTCATTTTATACTTGCACAGGAAGTATTTTTTCAAGTTTTGAAAAAATATTCTTCAGTTGAAATGAAGAAAATTCATGGCAGACTGAAAAATTACCATTAAGACACTGTCTTGCAGAAACTACTATTTGCCTGGCCTAATCTATTTTTCTGTAATACTCACCAATACAGATATGATTAATGTATCATTTTAGTTGTGATATGTATTTTAACCTGTCAATGTGATTATTTTACTTTGTAAATACTCAAAGACATAAAACAACTCCTGAATCCACAGAATAATAAAAATATAAAAAGTAATATTTAACTTATTTAACATATTAATAAAAGATTTTAAACAATACAAAAACACTCCTCAGATATGATTAATGAAATGTTTTTGTATTGTACAACTGTCAATTCTTTTTGAATATCTTGGCTTATGTTATACTTTCATAATATTCTAAAGTGTATGATATGAACAGTTATCTAAATTGACATCTAGTCCTTCTAGTAATTTGTATTTCTCTGCATAAAATTGTTGCAAGTTTACTATTTAAATATTTTTCTTTTGATTTTTCTTTTTTTGCTGTTGCTGGTCTTTGTTTATTTTTTAAAAAATAACTGTTTTCATTATACATACCAATCCAGGTTCCCAATACATCCGCTCCTCCAAGCCCCTCCACATAGCCCCTCAACACACCCCATTCAACTCTCAGAGAGGGTAAGGCACATTGATTTGAGGAAGGTTCAAGGCCCTCCTACTATATCTAGTCTGAGCATGGTATCCATCCAAAATATGTTCCCCAAAAGTCAGTACATGCAGTAGGGATAAAGCTTGGTGGCACTGTCAGTGGCCCCTTCAGTCTGCCCCAGCCATGCAACTGTCAACCACAATCAGAGGGACTAGTTTGGACCTATGCTTGTTCCTTCCCAGTCTGGCTGGAGTTGGTGAACTACCATTACCTCAGGTAGACTGTTCCAGTGGGTATTCCTGTCATGGTCTTGAGCTCCTTGCTCATATTCTCATTCCTCTCACTCTTCAACTGGACTTTGGGAGCTCAGCCCAGTGCTTCACTCTGGATCTCTGCCTCTGTATTCATCAGTTGCTGGATGAAGGTTCTATGGTGATATTTAAGATATTCATCTGTCTAACAACAGGGCAAGTCCAGTTCTGGCACCCTCTCCTCTGTTGCTTAAGGTCTTATCTGGTGTCATCCTTGTGGATTCCTGGGAATTTCTCTAGGGCCAGGTTATTGCTAACCCCATAATGGCTCCCTCAATCAAGATATCTTT